>UXGD01005492.1:0-14343 GCA_900474315.1 Torymus auratus
AAATAGGTTAAGCTATCTCTATTCTACTTCGAAACGAAGAGAATAAGCTTTACCTGATGAAAATCGGTCAATTTGTTCAAAAGTTATAGCCGGTACACGTACACACACACACACGCACACACGCACACACGCACACACAGACATACACACGAACACACACATACAGACATGGACATTTTTTTGCTCAAAAACGACGGATTTTCGTGCCAAAAGTCTTAGAACATGTTTTTAAACATTTTTTGTTTCAAAAATTTTTTTCACCACTACAAAGCTTCCTCTTTGAGGAAGCAAAAGTAAACCTGCGGCAACCAATAAATGAGGGTTCAACCATTAAGAAAATGTACGCAAGAGTCAGATGTATATTATCAGCTAATTACAAGCGGAAATTGTAGGTAATAATACTACTTAGCAGTGGAAAAATATTTTAATTAAAAGATTACACCTGGAATTTATTATTGATCAAAATATTTATTGTTATTTTTTTCAGTTTTAACCATGGCTTATCCCCTTAAGGCACACCTTGCAGATGTGCAAATTGTGCTCCTTACTCATGACAAAGTATAAGAGAAAAATCATATACAATTAAAAACATCTTTGTCACACTTTTTTTAAAGGTTGAATTTTTGAAGAAAATGGCAAAAATGTCCTTTCCTTTAAACCTCAGCTATTTAGACCAGAAACGTTCTGCTCAAAGTTATGAAAAAATTTTCATTTTCTTTTTTCAAAATTAAAAAAATGTTGCTTCCTCCAAAATATAAGAATTTAAAGTTCAACGTCGAAAAGGCATAATATTCTCAAAGTCGGGGTGGACGATTTCTACCGTTTAGGCATTTTTATGCCTATATCGGCGTTCAACTTTAAACTCTTATAACTTTTAAAAGAACCAATATTTTTTAATTTTCAAAAAAGCAAATGGAAGCTCTTTTAATTCTCTAGTTTCGATTTCATTTTTAATATAGAACGTTTCTGAGCGAAAAAGCTGAAGTTTAAAGGAAAGGGCTTTTTTGTCATTTTCTTGAAAAATTTAGTCCTTAAAAAATGTATGACAAAGACGTTTTATATTGCACGCGATTTTTCCCGTATACTTTGTGTCATAAAGAAAATGAAAAGACGTGTTAGGGAGCCACACCGTAACCAAAATTTTTACTAGTATTTAAGCGACCTAAACTTTTAATTTTTTGCGAATTACCTCATATATTACGCGTCCGTCCATCATAATCACGGCTTATCCATCCATCGGAAGAACGAAAAGGTGCGAAGCTTCTCACACTCTCAGCACCCCGCGCACACATATCTGTTATGCACCTCCGCCAGGCACGCGCCCAGCACACAACTCGGGCGTTATAGTCGTGATAGGCAGGCCTGCGAAGGCGGGAGAAAGTGCCTCGAGGGTAGTACATACACACGCGCGCGCGTCGTCGGCAGCGGGGTTGCTGTGGTCTCTCGAGCAACCCGAGGGTCGCACGCTCTAGCCGACAAAACGCGGCGTGCCGATGACGTTCTGCGCCCGCGCGCACTCACCTCGCGTGCAATAATTGTTCTTCGCGAATAGCCTATAGACCCCCATCAACGCCTCCGATCTCTACGCGCATAGGCAGCGGACGTGCCCCTCGAAGAGAATCAATTAGTGCTATAACGGCCTTAAAGATTTTATAAAACGCGAGCCAGACTGGTCTTTTATGCGTCGAACTTTTGGGCCTAGTTGTTGTGTATAGCAGACAGTCAAAGTGAGAGGAACGGGGTACTGGGTTCTTCGAGGTTTGATCGACCGCGGACGAGTTCTTTGTGCTTCGCTCACGAAGTTAGCGTCAGGGGACTGAATGAGCACAAGGGAAAGCGTGAGAGGGAGAGCATGTCTTTTTTCGGGGAACGCTAATGGCGGGTCATGAATATACGCACGCGTGAATATACGCTGACAAAAAGAGGGGTAGTATTTACTTGGGGCTTATTATGAGCATCCGTGCCCCTGTGGTTTTAGACTGTTATGTGTAAAGTTTTGTATACCCTATGAGTTGGCGAGTATGTGTTAAGTTTGCGGAAAAGTTGAGAAAAAATACCGCGGTTGATGTTAACGAAATAACTTGGGTCACGAGAATAGTGGAAACAAAAAGGCGGAAATATATTTTACGTAAACATGTTGATGTATTATGAGCGACTTTTAATAACGTTTTCAATAGCTAATCGATATATTTGTTTCTTAACAGATTGCTTTACTCTTTGCCATGAGCAAATATCCGTTTTGCTTTATATTGAAGGACTTATGTGATGGTAATTTAATAATAATAATTACGTTTTCTATGTTTTCGTTTCAGTGATTAAAGCAAAAATTCAGCGCGCTCATTTTCAAAATTCCAACTGAACTGAACAGGTTAATTAAAATTTTTTAATGCGAACGAAAGCTTTCTCCCTTGCCCCGAGGTCATATGCTTACCATTGTTTGTTGAGCAAATTAAATACAGTCACTTGACGTTTGAACTTTTCAAAACACACGAACACAAAGACGCACGCACACACATACACACCACACAGACGCATTGCCTCACCAAAATTCTGGTTGCACTGTCCACTGAACTCATTTGCCGTGCGTAGGCACACATACTCCTATATATACATGTATATATATTATATATACTTGCATAGCAACGCTCGATGTGAGGGAGGCAAGTTTCATAATCATATACAAACATTTGCTCGGGCGATAGCTTGCAAACTTTTGGCGGCCCGCGTATAACCCATCCAACGACTCAATTCAAAACACGTATTTCCCATTGAATTTTTTCCTCCTCCTCTTACTCCTCTGGCGTCAGTGTGT
This sequence comes from Torymus auratus, assembly GCA_900474315.1. Classification (NCBI taxonomy): domain Eukaryota; kingdom Metazoa; phylum Arthropoda; class Insecta; order Hymenoptera; family Torymidae; genus Torymus; species Torymus auratus. The sequence continues at coordinate 2,813 of UXGD01005492.1, forward strand.
CTGTATAGCAGCGGCTGCAAGGCCACTGGATAATTCAATTACCGGCGATCCATAGGCGCGCGCGCACTACCACCCAGCAGACAATCAGTATACAGCAGCGTAGCGAGTGCACTGCCGCGTCTCTCTCTCTCTCTCTCACTCTCTTTCCCTCTCACTGTCTCTCTATCTATCTCTGCCCCCACCCACGCTGCGGAGAAAAGCGAAGGCTATCGTAAGTGAATAAATGTTCGGTATTAGCCGCATGATTGCCGGACGAGTAGTCGAACGCGCTCGGTCGAGCGCGCGCACCTTTCGCAGAAATTAATTAGCGAAGCAATTTAACTTGAACGCCCGCTCTCCCCTACACACTTCGCTCACTCTCTCACTGTCTGTGCACAGTGAAGTATTCGCGCGCACGCATACACACATACAGCGTAAAGTAGCTTCTATGAAATAGCGCAGTGTACACTTTAATATACTGCCGGAAAGAGAGAGCCGCGGCCATCGCGATGGAAATTCCGGCTTCTCGCCACAGATGTGCGCGTTATATGCCTATATCGAGGAAGACTGTTCCTCGTCCACGGAAAAGTCAATGTACTCTCCTCACCCTCGATCGGGAATATATATAAGTATATACCAGCCAAACGTTTTCGCGCGCGCTCATATCTGCATGTACATATGTATATATATATTTGTATATATAAAGCTTCGCGAATTTAGAGAGAGTTATTGCAAACGTACGGTTTTATATATATACATATATGTACGCTAAGCCTGGCAGGCAAGTTTCGCGAGGGGTGCGCGAAAACTCGCGGCCGCGGGCGATTGAACTTACCGCAGCCGCCGCCACCGCCACTAAAGATTCTCCATTACCCATAGCTCGAGCACGGAAGAGTGCCGCAAGCGAAAATACGAGATCACGGAAGCTCTCGTGTATATACGCATATGCGCACGTACGTCACTCGACCTGACTGTGGTATATGTTCTGTATGTATGTGTGTCTGTGCATGTCTCTAGATAGTAGTAGTCGAACGCAGTTTACGTATACACACAGTAGCGGCAGTTTTGCCGCTGATTTTCGTAAGTCAGCGGCGTTAGACGGGGGAGAAAGCGGACGGACAAAGTCATCCGTCAGGATTTCGAACGACGTGAAACGAGATTGGCTACACACGTGGGCGCGCGCCATGGAAGGTTGGCGGTGTGCAGGGCTGCTGATGCTGCTGCCGGTGGTGCATCACCGCCGCGCCAGCGAGCGCGCATAGACTACATCGAACTTTCGAACTGGAGTTTTTCACGAGAGCGGCGGGGGAGGGGCACATATAGATAAAAGCACGAGCGAGCTCGGCGCCAGAAATATCAGACGTGAGCGAGCGATGCAAACAGCACGCCCAGCAAGGCTGCAGCAGCCGTGAGGGAAGGACAGAGAGAGAGAGAGAGAAAGGGGGAGGGAGAGTTTGAGCGCACAAATGAGGGTTATTGATGAGGCTCTCGCCGACGCGTGCGCGTGGCGTTGTTTTCCTTTAAGAGCACGCACACGAGTGCAGTCTACTATTTTAAGCATTATTTAGGGTATCTCGAAAAAGTTGATTTGGTAATACGGACAATTTTTTTTATTTTTTCTTTTCGTGGAGCTGTGTTTTCGCGATGCTTGCTTATTTGAATGCGTACGCGGAAATCCAGTTCGCAACCTTTGCAAGTTCGTGGAATAAGATTTGATGTTGATAGAACCTCTTCCGCACTCAATAATTTTACATGTTTAATTTGGACTGTTTTACAGAGTTATATAGCTAATTTTAATGTAGGAAAGACTGGGAAGTATAGCTGTATACTTTTTATCAAAATCATTTATTATTAGTAGGGGAAAAGACAAAAAAAAATATATTTTACAGTCGAGGAATCATGAAAAATGTAATTTGTTTCGAAAAATATTTAGTTAGTAAAGAATGTATTGAGATTCTCGCGCAAGAATATTTTCAACGTAAAAATCGATATTTACATTATTTGTTCTGAAATTTATATAAATTTTTGTATTTCTATTATATACTGACACTGTTGACTGACACTTGATTTACCATAACTATGTTTTCTTCTGATATGACGGTGTTCTTACGCGATTTCAAATGAAGTCTTCGGTGTGCTTGACTCGAACTCGTGCTGACCCCATCACCCTTGCTTGAAAGAGCTCATTTTCTCCCCTTGTTATAGAATGTACTATTTTTTTATTATCATCTCATTCCTATCCGTTTACAATAGTTTCAAGTTTTTACGGGACAACCCCACCGCCTTAGCAACGGTGCGTTTGATCCTAACATCATTCCCTTTACCTCGCACAATTTCTGCGTTCGCCCAGAGTTCGCACCTATGTACATCTCCTGTGGTGTGGGAAACCATTTATGCCACGACACACAATCCACACCAGGAATAGCAAGCAGAGAAGTCAATCTTGAGTGTGTTAAAAAATATACCCAGGTTATCCTCCTCTGCCTGCCGGCTCAATACCATTAATGTGCTTTCTGTCGGTACGGCAGAGCGGTTGTCATCCAAGTGTTAATAACTGACTGTTTGTTATTCAGATGTTCAATCTGCCATGTGCCCAGAAAGGCCGCTATTTTATCTAGGCACACAATCAATTTTTCTGTCTGAAAAAAAAGTCAGCAGTACCCGGGCAGGAACGGGAATCCGGGTTTCCCGAACGGGAAGAACCATATCGATAAGCCACAACGGCTCTAATAAATTCATAAAATTTATTTTATCTCATTTCAACTCTCAGATAGTGACCGGAAAATATTTTGAATAAAGAAATCTTAGGTTATATTAATATTACACTTTTTCCAGTTCTCCAGTTCTCAGATTCTCCGGTTCTCCCGCTTTACGGGTACACAAACTATTTTTTACGGAACAACATCACGGAGCATCATACAGCTTACGTTATATAAGTTGCTTCTACATTTTTCCGGTTTTGCAGTTCTTCGATTGCCTTTTACTTAAACTATTTTATTTACGGATCAATTCTCGGGATGATATTTCTGAGAATTTTGAGAAATAAAATAAAAACTAGTCATGTTTTGATTGATTTTGTATTTATTTCAAACAAAATATCTGACAGGCTAAAAATCATAAAAAATATAAATTTAATCGAGCGAGCATTGTCGAGTAGGGTATAGCAGCTAGTTGAAAATTAAATTGAAAATATAAATGAAATTCCAATACTTGTATTGGCATATAAACCATCTACAAGTGAGTAAACTATTTTTTCGATAAAATTATTACTAAGCAACTCAATTGCTTCTTCTCTAACCTGAATTATTTTTCTTGACGTAATAAAATCTACTGTATTCTCGCAAGCTATAGTTTCATTCCATCAGCAAACAGTCGCGAAAAGAAAAGAAACTCTCGTTCTTCGCAAGCCTGAGACTGTGAAAATATTGACTCTTCTATAATGAAAACAAACAACAAAATTCTGTTTCTCTTCCTCTCTTTATTCCACAGGCGTGTTTAATTGAAGAATCAAAAATCTAAGCCTTTCGGCATCCGTCAGATCACACATGTTCTGGGGGAGCCGTACGCCTCTGTTTGTCTCTGCGTGCGCGCAGATTTCACTGCGCGCGCGCGTGGCGAAACATTGACAAGGATTTGCGCTTGCGCGCGAATAAAGCTTGGGCAGGCGCCACGTTTAACTCCTGCATGTCTGACGACATGTATACAGTCACGCATCGTTATTTGCATAACTGTGCGCACGCTCGCGCCAAATGGAAATTGTAACGCGCCAAGTGTACAATACACGTACACAAAGAGAGATAGATAGAAAGGTAGGTAATTCTTTGTAGATCTACGGTGTAATACCTCGTCTGGTGCATTAAATAAAATAAATTGGTAATATTAATATAAAGTGAAAAACTATATAGTGGAAATTGCAGGTATAAGTGTGAGTATAAATAAATGTATTTATGATAGGATAACATTATTGAAAATACCGCAATTGGCCGTTATTGTGCACAAATAACAAGCGACTGAGAGAGAAACGCATACAATAATTGAGGAGTTATTCAGAATATGGGAATAGTAAATTATTGTTCGCACGCTAAAAGAGTGAACCAAAAATGTTCAATTAGCTTCGAATCATCGTCGATTACTCGCTTAGTCCATTCCTATACGTCATTCTCTACAAATTAAATCGAAAACAAACTTTTGACTTGTTTAATAAGAAAAGTTCAATGTTATGAGGCAGCAAGAGTTAAGCAGTTAAGGCGCAATGTCAACAAAGCACGAATTTAGTACTTCACTACTAAGTAAGGTGAAAAAGAAGAGTAGTACACTGTTTTAGGTTGAAGGCAACGATCGAGATATCGGTATATTAATGATAGAGAAGTTTCGTGCGGTATATTAAGGGTAGCTGTGAGAACACAGGTTGCAGTTTTTAGAAAATAATTGTGTCCACTCCACATCGTGAATTATCCAAGTTGAAGGCGGTTCGAAGTCAAATGGTCACGTAGTCCAATATTCTCCCGCACAAAATGGTCACGAGCGAGAAGAGCTTATTGTAGATATGGGTTGAGTGTTTGATGTATGTAATTGTAGATAACACAACATCTATAGCCAGTGTTTAATTTCAGTAAACCAAGCTATCCATAATTTTTGTTTTCAGTGAGCGCATTTGCTTATTCCACTTTAATTTAAAAGGAAGCTGTACATCCTAGGAGTTGTCTTCCGTTTTGTAAGGTAAAATTATATCATATGGATGTTTACGAAGTGTATGATAGATCAAAATAGAAGTATGAAATAAACTATTTTCGAAAGTGTAGCTATACATTTTTCGACATTCAGCGACAATCTTCGAAGAATGTTTTGATACTATATTCCTGCTTAAATGTAGAAAAAGAGTTGCAGATCGTCTATAGGGATAATATACTTGGATAAGATAAGTACAATTGGTAAGTCATTTATTCCACTCTTAAAAAGTGGAAAAAAACCTTTCCGATTCGTCAACTCCGTTTAAAAGCAGCCCATGATTGGTCGCCGGTGATGTTAGCTTTTCCCTTAAGGTCTTAGTTGATCAGTCCAAATAAAGCCCATAAAGTTTTGAATTATAAAATATTTAAACGAAAAATATAAGTCATAAATATTATTAATGACTTATCTGCTTTTTTATAACAAAAAAGTATTATTTGATCGGTAGTTAACAATGAAGGATTACGATTGTATGAATTTCTGATTACAGTTGAATTTCTAACATCCAAATTTTTGTATTGTAGGAATAAAATAAATAAATACAATCTAAGTTTTAATAAAAAATATTGGTTAAAAGGTAAAATAAATTTTTAATTCATAATATTTCAATATTAATTTTATAGGTGTATTGAAGTAGGTCAAGAAAGAGTGCGCGAAACTAGGAAAAATAAAGAAGCGGAGGGATCAAGTATACCTTTCTGAAGGACACCATCACATGTCATATAAAGTCGGAATGTTCACCCTTTTCATCCCCTACTGTTTGCAATTTGCCATCAAGATAGGACTCTACTTCACAGGCATGCTCAAGCGTCCCGGTCAACGAAGTTTCTTCAAACGTAATGTATGGAGCAGTAAGTCGAATACCTAAGAGAAGCGAATGAGAACAATTACAATGACTTTTCTGTTGTCAATAGCTATAAGCAAACAAAATAGCATATTTTCAGCAGCAAAGGCTGCATACTGTCGCCCTTTCTAAAACTAGTCTGACGTTCATCCACCAGCTTGTTATGTTCGAGATGAGTAAATAATTGATCAGAAACGATTTTTTCCAGTAGCCTAGAAAACGCACGCATAAGAAATAATAAATGTGGCTTCTTCAAACTTAATTTATTATTTCTTTATGGTAATTTTTAATATAAATATTTAAGACTTTAACACCAAAATTTTTATCGAGAGTAAAATCATAAAACGCTTATAAAAAAAATTAAAAAACTATTTCAGCAAAAAATATGAATTACAAAAGGGCCTACTTCAGACAGATATTCATCCCCAAAGACCAACAAATTATTTTTGATTTTTTCATATTTTTCTTTATTTTTTTTAACCGACGCAATGTTATCGGATTAGGTCGAAAAAATATGGATATATAGGAAGTTTCAAGACCTTTCAAAAAACGGGCCTACTTCTGACATATATCCAAACCCAGCGATGAAAAATAGTACATTTTTCAACTAGGGAGGAAAGTTCACTTTTTCTAGCGGGGATGGTGATTGAGCACGAGTGACACACGAGTGCTTAAAATCATCATCCGAGTCTGAAATAGTACTTTGTGCAACAACGGGAGAAAATGAACTATTTCTAGCGAGGGTAAGGTGTTCAGCACGAGTCGGAGTCGAGGGTGCCGAAGGCGTCCTAGACAGAGACGAGTGCTGAAAACACCTCATCTGAGACTGAAATAGCTTTTCTCCCCGTGTTACACTCCATATTTTTTTAGCGAAGGCATCGCAGGGTCTTTTTTACGTGTGTGAGTCGAAGAGAGGATTGGGCATTTTGAGTCGTACACAACGCAGTTGAAATCAAATTAATTTGAAATGAATATACAAAAAATATACACTATTAAATATACAATTTGTTCGAAAATACATATTAAATAACAAAAACTTGATACCGTGTTTAATAATGTAAAATCAAATTACATAAATAATATACCATATTTAATTTAATGATTATTATTAAACTAATTATATTCCCTAAAGAAAGGCAGAAATTTTCATTTCTCACCTGCTTTTCGTTTCTCACCTGTTTTAGGGTTGAAAATGATATTTTTTACCACTTTCACAAAATAGGCTTGAAATGCGAAATGTTCTCCTACTTTCACAAGTGAAAAAAGCCCCAATTTCATGCCTGAGTTGAGGAAAAGGCAATTATTTCTTTGTATGAAAAGTGAATAGAGGATCGCGTATACTGAGTCGTCATAACGATACTAACTATAGGAGAGGCTACGAACTCCGGATCACGGATTCGACTAAAACTTTGCGATATGTTTTTGGATGTCGAAATGTATAAAAAAAGGTGTTATATTAGTCCCTGTGCCTTTTTAGCTTTATTTTGAAAAAGCCTTAAAAAAGCCTCTCCCTAAAACGGTAAAACGAGTCTTAAATATAATTTCAAAAATAAATAATAAAACTAGAGAAAATGAGCTATCATTTGCTTTTTTGAAAATTAAAAAATGTTGGTTCTTTTCAAAGTTATAAAATTTTTAAATAGAGCATCGAAAATGCACTGTTTAATCCCTAAAATTTAACTGTTCGACTGCCGGCATATTTTGATTCACTTTCGATGCCCAATTTTGAACTTTCATAACTTCGGACTTTACTTTTGCAATTATATTTTAGACTCCCCAGAGTTAAATGGTTACCGTTTTAAGAAGAGGCTTTTTTCAAAGCCAGTTCACTTCAGTTTTTTTAAGCATTAGGGTCTAATATTCTAGCTTTCTCCATATTTCTACATCAAAAAAATAAATCGCAAAGTTTGAGTCGAATCCGTGATCCGGAGTTCGGGCTTTTTGATCTCGTGTGGTTTCAGTACTTGTCTATGGTCCGCAAAACTTGCTCGCCTACGACTCGTACTGCAAACTCCACACTCGGTCTAAAAAGGCCTACTTTCCACCCTTGGTAAACAATATACTAAATTTGAATCTCCAGCCACGAAATTGTACGTTTTATGCCTGCGTTTAGCAGAGGCAAGTGTCAGATTTAAGTGTCGAAGATCGATGCATGCGCCAATCATTATACTTCGCGCACACTATCTTTATTCTTATTCGAATCGAAAATTCCATCAGCAACTAATTTCCAGCCGATATTGATAATTCTTCTTGGAAAATACAATAAACTTTACCTTAAAAGAAAAATTATGTTAAGATTTGATTCAACAATCTTTGCAAAGATTATTATTTATACAGTTAGAAACGTTTTTTCACTACCTTCTATTATACTAAAGAGATTTTTACTATTGGCAGCAGTTTTTACGTGTTTATTTGGAAATTTCACTTACAAGGGGCAGGGATGCGGGTTCTGAATTTTCCTACCCTTGCAGGAAACACTTCCTTTTAACCCCTATTTGTTTCTACAGGCCATACAATAATTTAATTTTTAGTATTTTTAAGGATTTTTCACATTGTCAGAAAAACCCTGAGACAAGTGTCTCATTATTTGTTAAAAGGAAGTGTTTCCTGCAAGAGTAGGAATATCGAGAACCCGCATCCCTGGTGGGCACCTTGTAAGTATTAAAATAAAGCTATCTTTTGTATATGCCGTGAATAAAAAATTACTATTACCATTGCTAAACCCAGAATGAAAATTAAATTATCGCAGAATTGAAATAGACTAAAACATCTCAGGAATATTATTCAATAAAAAGTAATGAAATCGCTTGACAATTGAGTTGTCGATTAAATTTTATAAATAAAAAAGTACCTTCCTTCCTACTGCACGACAGTATAATTAAGTATATCAACAAGGCCATTCTCACGATCGACGAAATATTAGTAATCGCGTTGCTGCATCAATGAGCAAATTTCAGTTATTAGCCGGAGATCTTTTATGCAGAAATCGTGATAAGAATAATGAACTTCTGCAGATTAGAAAAATCCAGTCCATCTATAATCTTTTTTGTCACCTAATCGTTACCTAGCGTTATTCGTGCTGAAAATTTGGAGACGATAATTTTAAATGAATTATTCTTACCTATCTCGTTCTTTTAGCGTTTTGAATTAAAAGATGTTTTTATATTGGTTAATCTCATAATAAGTTGTTGAAACGTATCTGACAAACCCACTTTTCAGCATGATCATCGTGAGATAAGTTATTCATCTTCACCAAACCAGTTCACTAGTACAAACCGATAAACAAAATTATAGTAAAAAAATACCGGCCAAATGTGCGCATTTAGAAGACCGTTGTCGACAAGTGTAGAGAAAGAAGGATATAAGAGAGAGAGAGAGAGAGAGAGAGAGAGAGAGAGAGAGAGAGAGAGAGAGAGAGAGGCAGGGAGAAAGAGAGGGTCACAGTGGATCGCGTGTGAATTCGTCGTCGTTGGCGTTGTCACAGTGTTCCTGGTGCAGTGAGCAGCATACTGGCGAGGCAACGGAGCCGCGCCCCCGGCAAAAGACGACGGGACTTTAATTCGCGTGCCGGCAAATAATTAGTAAACTTGTCCTTGACAAACTGCTCCCGAAGTACCACTCTCAAATGAATTTAAATTCGTGCACGGCATCTTTCCGGCTATCTCGCGCGTTGCACGAGCGCAAACCATCACCTTGTGCCTGAGCTTTCGCGCGCGAACTCGGTGCTAACTCGTAAAGTTTGTGGGATAACTGAAAAAGTATGTATATATACACGCGCCTTACGCGCCAGAGCCAAATCTTTCCTTTTTCATTCGCTCGTTTTCCTTCTTTTTCACTCTATCCCTGCACGTCCACTTCATCGCACGCTTCTTCCCTCATTTGGCAAAACGAAGCAGAGGCCGACTAAAAAAATTTTAATACGACGGAGGTTTTATAATTTTTTAACACTCCGTGCTCAAAGCTCGATTTCGCACACGCTCCAATAAAAAAGCATGCGCTAAATGAAGACTAAAGAGCATGCGTTAATCAATAAAAAAATACAGTTCAATACCCTCGTTTCGCTCGGGCGCAAACATCCACACGAGGATAAAATCACTTTCACGCACTAGTATCGAAATGTACTATTAATTGTTTGTCCGGCTAATTTACGTCTTCAACCCCAGGCCATCCGGGAAAGAAATATCGCAATACAATTAACAATTACTTAGTACTTACAGTGCACGGCGTCCAGGAACACGAGATGAACCGCCACGGTGATAAACAGCACAACGATGATCGTCATATCGCCGCAGCTTATATTCTCTTCTACTGTTATACCTACTTACACACGTGTGCAAACTTCCCCACAGCTACGACCATACGCACGCACACGCGAGAAAAATCGGCCAAATATCCGAAGTAGTGAGGGTGTGAAGAACCCACGCGTGACGGAGTCCGTCTACTGACTGGCTCATCGCCGACGGGTATACAGTGGAGAGTATCCTCATTCGCGTGTTTGAAGGAGAGAAAGAGAGAAAGAGAGGAAGAGAGGGAGCGAGAGAGAGAGGGACTTGACTGTCGCGGTCGCACGCATGCGTCGTCGTCGTCGCGATCCTGTGTATCAGCGGCGAGACCATCCACGTGCAGCCGGCTATGCCGGCGTTCTGACTACTTTTGAATTGAGAGTGTGTGTGTGTGGGGGGGGGGGGGAGCGAGGGCCAATTTGTAACGCGCGCGCATGTATTTTAATCCCGATTTGTTTATCTTAAGCAGGAGTGCAACGCATGGGTGAGTGAATTATGCTAAGGGCTGAGATGTACTCGAGTTGACTTAATGGCACCGAGGGTGCGATGGCTATTTGTATGGTTAGTAGATACATTGAGCGTCGGCACGCGCGTATCTTTGGCTCGGATAATATTTAGTTTATCGTAAATCAGGAGGGAGTTGAGTATAAAAGTACGGTGACATAATAATTATATATGAGTTCGCAGAGACGTTGCACGATTTTAACTACTCTCCCTATAATGCAACCATTACTTAACAAAAATTTACAATACTTTAGTTTGTAATCCTTACCCGTTATTTTCGTTATATGATTACTATAAAAGTTCAGTTACCTTCTTCTTCAAATAACCAAAATATATTATTATAATTAAATAGAATATTCAAGACGAGCTCTATCCAAGAAGGAGTGGGTATTCATTGTTTACTGCAAAATTTCGAGAAGAGGTATTGGCATTGTTTTATCTCACAATGCCAATATCTAATTTTTTACACCGAAAAAATTTATAAATAATTTTGTAATTTGTTAGATTATACGAATGCGAAATTATAAAAATAGACAGCAAAGTAAAAGCGGAATCATTATACGGTTAGGAAGATGAATTTTATTAATTTGAAAGAAATAATGTACTAATATAATCTAATATATCATTCATTGTATACACGATTTTACTCCCCATCTGATTAATCAGATCAATATATCAAACAAAGTATTTAATGAATTTGATAGTAACCAGACTTTTACGTATTAAATAGAAAATAATAATAACATTAATTTCTTGGATGTTACTCTGATTACGGAGGAGGGTAATATTATCAGTGACTGGTATTTTAAATCAATGTGTTCTAACAGAAATTTCAATTCTAATAGCATCCACCCTCTAGCATTAAAAAAGAACATATTTTTTAATTTAATTGACAGAGTAATTCTTTTATCTGACAAACGGTTTCACAATTAAAATATTGCAAGAGTTAAGGGGGCAAAGCCTGGGTTAAAATGATGAAAAAATCGAATTTTTTTTATTGCATATTTAGTTTAAACATTTCTTTGAAAATATATTCCCGCCACCTGTTTTTCGAAATTCGATTTTGTTTTTTATTGGAAATAAAAAATGTAAGATGGAAAAAATCGAATTTCCGTAAAAATTTCGTTTTTATATTCAAAAGTTGTCGAACTCTTTGCAGTGTTGAAAATAATCATTAACATTCTGATAAATTT
>UXGD01005493.1:0-14342 GCA_900474315.1 Torymus auratus
TACATGGGAAAATATTATATTCTAGATGCTTTAAAATTATTGATAGTTTTAAATAGTTTAAATTAAATTTTGATGTTTATTTTAAGTAAAAATGCTTCCATTTGATTAACATGTTAACCAACGAAGTTGGCCTATTTTCTAGCAGGGTACAGATTAAGAAAAAACGTGTACGAAAGGTGTGCTCCTAAAAATAATTTTAGCCAGTTTTGTGACACAAAAAGTGTGATAGTTTGGCTGATTTACTCATATATTAAAAAGACAAAAAAATAAGATCTCTACTGCAACAAGGAAACATTTTTCAATTTACGTCTGGCCGGATGAATATGTTTACGCTTGAGACAGCATTAAAATGATCATCGGAAAGGGATCCCGCTATTTTTGGCACCCCAGCTGTATATTCAAACGTAATAAATCATCGAAAACGTCAAAAGATGCGAGCGGAAGACGAGGCCTCGCACCGAAGCTTTCTGAAATGAAAGGTTTAAATAGACCAGCCTGGCGGAGGTCTATCGGGAATCGGGCGGGCGGGCGAGCGGGGGAGTCTGGCAAGCGATACAGCCGCCGATCGATACCGAGCGAGCCCTAATCTGGACTCTGCGAGAGAAAGGGAGAGAAAGCGAGAAAAAAAGTTCCATCGTGCAGCCCCGCAGCCTCAGAGCCGTGGCCGCCAACCCTCTCTCTTAAGCGAACTCCGTGTACTCTCGATGGCACCTCGGCGCCGAGGAGAAGGAGAACTTTCTCTCTTCTTCTTCTTGCGGGAGGCCACTTCCGGTCGCTGGCTGCATCGCCCCCGCGAGTTTTTCCTCGCCTCGATAGGCCGGGTCGGCTTTTTTCCCCTCAATTTAAAGTTCCACCGCCGCGGTTCTCTATCTCTCTGTGTACACACAGCGCCGGCCATTGTTCCGCGCTAGATTAGGCAGCCGCGCGGCCGTGCGAGAACACGAGAGAGGAAGGTATAGCGGGGGTGTGATTAACGAGAGGAATTCGCCTTCGTCTAATACAGTGGGCCGGAGGAGCAGGGGGAAGCAAAGGCCACGGATAAATTGATGAGGGTGATACTTATTTGTACCTAATTGGATTTTTTCCTTTTTAATCTTCGTGCTCAGTTGCGTCCGCGCGCAAAATCAGGAATGGGCAAGGCTTTAATGGAATGTAAAGGAGGCAACGTTGGAGGCGCACCCCCGTTGTTTTAAGAGCGCCTTTTTAATTATCGGGCCGGGGGGCGAGTATCGGTGAAAAAAATCGAAGGTAATTGAAAGTTCCTCGTGGAGTTAAGTCTTGTAATTACGATGTAAATGAAGAAATTGCAAGAGAGTTGATGTTTTGTATATCTTTGCCGAGTTTTATTAACGTTTACTATTGATAAATGAAAAAAAATATATATTAATGGAAATTGTTCTTTTCAGAATATTAAGAAATGTTTACATTTTTGTACAAACTGCCAGACAGTGACTCAAAGAATTTGATGTAGTAAGTGTTGACATGAATATATTCTCATATATGAGGAATTTTTCATTAGAGAAGAATGGTAAACTAAATTTGCTTAAAAACTTTATATATTCTGAAAGACCGCTCCGAAAATTTCTGAAAATATTTTCTCATTTATTAAAAATTATATTGACAAATATTTTTATACGAATGTTCCTGAAAAGGGCTGATATGTGTCTTTGTTTTATGTTATAATCAATACTGACAGCTTTTATTGGGTACTAGAACTTTTTAATACAGGCAAATGAAAAATTCCCAGTAGAGTATTTTTATTAATTTACAGCATCAATTTCTAATGATTCTGAATGATAAAAAAACTGTTGCATGAAAAAAAGGAAAGAAAAAATTAGAAATATGATACATTTTATTTAAAAAATTAGGGTCACTGATTAGTTGAGTATTGTCTGACTATAGTCATCTTATTCTACTTACAGCGAGTGAGTGAGTGAGTGAGTGAGTGTGAGAGATAAAAGTCAGTGCAATTTTGCTTTTGCATACTATTTATAATCTATAATCTATAAAATCTCTGTCGTGGTTACAATCTATAAAACCTATATATCATTATCGAATATTAAATTAAAAAAAATATAATTCAACAGAGCAAAATTATATTCTTTAAGTAACAAAATAACATTTTAAATATAATACCAGAAGAATGTCAGCAAATAGTTGGACTCGTCACTTTTTTCTTTTAATTCCGAGTAACAAATCTGGCTTACGTAAAAGTTTGTCGAAGAAAAAACTCCTTTAGTAAGAGGGACTACCCGGCCCAACGATATTAAGCTCACGCTCTAGTCATCCGAAGTTTCGCCTAATGGACACTTCTCACCTGCACTCTTTGTCATCCTCTTTGGTGTCGTAGCACGAGTAGCGCGGTATATGTATAGCACGAATGAGAGAGGCCGGGCGCTGAGAAATGAGAAGTACCCTAGAGATAAAAAAGGGAAAGCAAGGAGCCAGCGAAGAGCGAAAAAGGATATACCAGCGTCAAAAGATTATCGTGTATTTTTGTCATCGGGAACTTGAACGGCAGATCAATTTCTCTCATTCCATTAGAGTGACTTCGTGTCCATAGATTTATTTTCGTACGGTTTATATATACGTATGTATATATACGACTTACGAGTTCGGAGAAAGTTAATAATATGGAAATTGAAGTTCGCAGAATTTTAGTTGGTTACGTCAATATAATCAAATCACGTTAAGTTTGTTTAGTAATTTAAATCAGCAACGATTTAAATCAATGTTTACGCAAGTCAAAATGTACACACTTCATTATAAATTTCATGTAAAGTGTACCTATGACATTTTGCATGCTTTGTATGTCCTGAATTCAGCTTTCATTATATTATAGAAGCAGTAACGTGAAAAAAGCAAAAGTGGATAACGTCATCATAAGGGTAGAAAGGCGCATGAATTATTTTCTCCAACCGAGCACGCGCATTACCGGGAAATAATAATAAGCAAAGTGGAGCCTTTCGGACTCGCCGGGAAACGTCGGCCTTTGTCTCGCGCGAACAAATCACATCATGAAATTATGTCAGGCAAGCCAAGTTACGACGGCACGCGGCTCCCGTCTCTTGCCAAGCTGGCCACCGTTGGCCTCCACTGACGGATATATAAATTATGCATACGTATCTTATACGAAACTACCCCCTTTGGTAACTTCAAAGGTAATTTAAAAGAGTGCTCGCAAATTTTCACTAAAATATTTAAAGAGTGTCAAAAAAATTTCGCGCTACAGTGTTTTACACGGATGAAAAAAGAGAAAAAAAATACAAAATAAGATTCTCATTTAAATGTCAAGAGTTGGAAATTTTCTAGAATTTAAAAGCGAGTTCTAAATTCTAATTTGCATTTCAAAACGGCATTGCGTTTGAGCCACTTTTATTACCCTTTCTCGCGTGTTTGTCTTTTCTCAAATTTTTTCCTTAAAATGTACATATATAGACATTAAATTTTTTGTTTCAAAGAACAAGATTCAAACTCGTCCAGTTTTCTTTGTCAAGTAGAAAAAATTACACAGCACCCAGCAAACCAAATAAGTTCTATTATAAGGTAAGAATCGCAGAAAAACGTAGACTCCACCTACGCGCGACTTACCGTATTATGTTTTTCCATTACTTTTTGTGCCGCCTCGAACCTCTGCTCACGCCCCACACATCTATACAGACCAGACGAAGAAAGCAGCCGAGATAGCGGCGGGACCTTTCCTCTTCGGTCGGCTGCGACTTCCGATGCTCGGCGAAGGCTTTTCATTAGCGCCGATGAAGTACGTGCCGTTCGGCTAAGACGCCAAGGTGGACTCCACGCGCGTGTAGCTCGGTACAAAGTACTTAGTTTCTTTTTACACTGTTTCTGCACCCAACTTCGCGTTAGTTACTTTATTGAGGTAGCCCCCAGATAGCGAGCAATAGGTCAGATCCCGAGGCGAAGTTGACAAAAGCCGCTGTAATTAATTACTTTGGGAGAGATCGGGTCGCCAAAGGCGCCGCTGATTTGTCGAGGAGGCACTTATGTAATTTAATGATTAAAAGCTGGGACGCTATTGGTAATTTTAGGAGTGAATTTAATAGAACTAAAAATAGTTAGGAAGAGTAGGATTTTATTGATGTACATTTGAAATTTTTGAATCAGAGGTTATTTTGTTTTAGTTATTAAATATTTTTAGTTCTTTTTTATTTTAATTTATACCAAAAGTAAATAATGTTATAAAACTTTTTGTAGTTATATATTAAATAAAAATAAATGTTATAATTAATTTTAATTCTAAATAAGATATGTGTTATTTTATAATTTAAAATAAATTATTTTATAGCGTAAAAAGTATATTTCGTCAATCAATGAAAGTGTATCTTCCATAATGTGTAAGATAAGTAGGCTTAAATAAATGAAATTGTTAAATAATTTAATATACATTTTATTGATTTAATGAAGTTCTAATTTCACTCAAGTACTAGGTGGTTTGGTAAACTCGCTTGTACGGAACTATTACTTGTAGAAGATAATATTATAATTAGAATACTACAATTCTGAACCGGATACTAATTGTACTGTTGATTAAATTTAATAATTATAATTGTGCAAATTACGTAAATTAGCTCTTTCAAGTAAGTCATTGAACAATGAATAAACATTATCATATTATTGGTATTTATTAGAATACGTTAGGAGATATAAAGAGTTTTGTATCATAAATAAAACATACATTATATAATTGGCAATCCAGTTATAAACCGTTGTATTTATAAAATATAAGATTTCAACAGATGAATTTTTTATTTGTAATGGAAGAATAAAATCGTAAGTATATGTAATCGCCAGATTTTTTTTAACCTCGTGAATCAACCATTCATATCGTAGTGTCCATAAATAGTTATGTCTTTGAATAATATAAAATGAAAAAGTATTATTCTAATATTGACTTTTATTAACTTTTCAGTCACAAAAATCTATATTACAATCAATGCTGATAAAACACTTCGCAAACAGATCCTAACCTTCAATAAAGTGTGTTTCACAGCTATGCGACATTTCCAAGCAGTCAAAACTCTCGGAAATAAAAGTCGCAACGCGGCCGAATCACAGGCACTTAAACTACTGAAGCCATTCACAGTGTCGCATATGCGTTGCACAATGGCCAGACGCATAAATCTCGGTGACAAAACTGCAAAGACGTTCGCATTATGTCCGGTAATAGCCGCCGCCACTGACGTTCTATCGTTCCGAAAACGTCGCGCTCTTTATCACTTCCGCCATACAGGAAACTCATGGAAGCGTCGAACATAAAAGTCTTCAGACCAAATCATTTCTTTTTGTTTTGCCCGCTACCCTCTGCGAATGTTCTATCCCGAAGAAGCTGTGATTTCGCGCACCTAGTGCACTGTATGACCGCGAGCAAAACAAATGTAGGTACAGTACCGCGGACGAAAATGATAAAAACAGATAGAGCGAGAGATGAGGAGAGAAAAAAGCAGGCTAGCAGGCTCCCGACACACAGAGAGCAACGCGGCGCTCGCGACCTCAACCTTCTATTATTACCGTTACGTGATGTATTTATACGCTTCGGCGAAGGTGTGGGATCGATAACTATTCACGGGTCGGCTATATACCTGCACTCTTATATTCTCTCTCAGCTGTGTATCTATGCATACCCTCACACTGCTGCGCGCATTCGCACACACCCACATTCTGCTCGGAGCCTGTGCCGCGAGCAATAGGCCACATCACGGGATTGAAATCGGAAGTGAAAAATAATTAATCTCATTCGCGGCGGTGGCGGCAACCATCACGGCCTTATCGCTCGTACAGCTCTGCCCCCCATATACGCGCCCGTGCGGCTCTGGTCCTTAATCTTCACGAGCTGACAGCCGCGCCGACGCGCCGCGGCATTAATTGCGTTGAAATGCAAAATTAAAGAAATGACTAATGGTATACCGACCTCCGGCCCGTTCGACGCCGGATTTATACCATTGACCACCGACGTTTAATAAAACACGACGGCCTTTTTTGTCTCTCTGTCTCCGATTGCACGCGCGAGCGAGCGCACGTCCGATCATTAATATTTTTCTCTTTCAAACTTGAATGAATCCGCTTAACCCTTTTTCTCACTCGCTATAACAGCGATGCTGATGTATGCGCTCGTGGTCGCGCGAAAGATGAAAAAATGTCGACATTGCATAATGCGGTAGGTATTATTAATCGCTTTCACGGCAGGTATTAATTCATTTCTTTCGCGGCTTTTTTGCCCGATGTTTTTGGTTGAATATAAGAAATGTAGAGTGGCTGCTCCAGATATTCCCATTTGCTTTCGTAATGAGATTTTGATAGAGTACCGCCGCATGATTGACAGGGTATTATAAATGTACATAGTTTACTCTATTTGTCCTCGGGGAATTTGTCTTAATAATATTGAATTAATTACCTGGTACAGGCTATCTTCTGTGGAACTTTACTTTAAATATTTGTCGCTTATAAAGCGCGGAAGATCATTATGAAAGTTAATTTAATTTAACTCATTCATTTAGATAAGAATTATTTTATGTCATCAATTTTAAATTCAATGAATAATTATTATGTACTTTATTGCCATTAAAAGGAAAATTATATATTATATTAACATCAACCTGCTAAAATTAATCATTTACTGAAAACATAATGTGAATGTCCCGTTCATTGTTAAAACCTGTCCTTCATGCTACCTTCATTCAAAACATTCTCATTATCGTATCTCACGGATAAAGTTAGTTCTCCTCAATGATCGTAAATTCATAACGAACGGCTGTAAATCTAGTTTACGCCAAGATTTGTATTTCTTCGTCAAAGCTTTCCAAGTCTCAGCAAAGTGGATTTTCCGAGTTCCGCCACGGCACGCCTCGTATCTTCATAATGCGCGTCGTTCGCACTGTACAATATATATATCCTTCGGGGAAGGATTTTCTTCACTTTCGACGACCGCTGCGATCTATTCTGTAACATTAATCTTTCACTTTTCGTTTGCTCGAAATTATTCGTGCAACTATAGATCGTGCTTAAACGACGGCGAAAGGTTCTTCGTTTTCTCAGGACTCTCAAGATTTAGATATTTCTTTTTAACGTACAATATAGGCAATTCGATAATAGAAAAGATTTTTAAGATCAGTTGTAATTCGATGAAACGTTAATATATTTCAGTAATTCTATACTGACATATTACAAAAATAATTATTTTTCTATATTCATTTTACTCCTTCATACAATCAAACTTTGAATATTATTAATTTCTTAAAAAACGATTTACTTGAATTAAATTAAGATTAATAAAAAATATTTATTAGCCTTTAATATTATTACGTTAGTGAATCGGACGATTAGCTATAAACTATGAGTTATTATTATCATTAAAATAGATAATAATAAATTTCAATAGTTGAAACTACTTTGAAATTCCATCAAAATTATTACAGTATTAACGCAGAAACTGAATTTCCGAACCGTGAATATTTCATTCGATTCGAACATCACTTTCAAGTTAGCCACTTTAAAGTTTAACCCTAATTATTTAAATGCAATCAATGCCATCCTCTTCGCCCTCATTATCCGGAACATCTTCTGCGTTCATTGAATTGCGAAACTTAAAATCAATAAAAAATTTTATATTTCCAATAGCACGATACAATGGAATATCATAAATCTGTTTCGCGCTTTAAAATATCTAAAACTGGTCACGTCTACATATCCCAATCTTTTATGCACTTCGCGTACAATACGACTTGCTTCGCATCAATATCTCACGGCCAGCTTTCGCGGCCAACCATCGATAATACGAACTCTCGGCGTCTTTTATCATCAAATTCCCGCCGAAAATCGATAGTTCTTTAAAGTTTCCGTAAGTTTCTGTACAGCTGGCGCGAGTGTGTCTCCTTTGACCGTGTGGAGCGTTGCGAGCGTTTGCTGCATGCGGTCGGTAAATTACCCGCTAGGACGACGACGACAGCGACGATGACGCTTGGCGACTCGCGACTTTTTTCTGTTTGCGCGCGAGAGAGAGACCATGGGGTAGCGTTTTTTATCCTTTGAGCTGTGCTCTTTACTCTATTTTCGTTCTCTCTTTCTCCGTTTATCTCTCGCAGAAGTATGAGCGATCGTTATACCTGTTGCATCAGGCTGCTTTTTAAATACAAACACCATTCTTGCATGATTTGATAGACTCAACGCAACTCTTTACAATGATAATTCAAACGTAATTCAGTTTTTTTACTCTTCGTCATTCTACAATAACATAATTACAAAAAGTCCAACATTGTACTTCGCAAAATAAACTTTACATTTTTTTTTTAATTTCTAGTTATTTTTTAGTTATGCAGCGGAATAATTTTCTTAAAAATAAATATAAATTTTTTTGGAGTATTCTAAAAATTAAATCAAAATTGAATGCATCTGAAAATAATGAAGTAAGTAACGAATTTTTACAAGTGATATTACAAATGCTTAGGTCAGACTTGTATTTACTGTGAATATTTCAGTGATTGTAAGGCACTCTTAATGCTTGAAGCCACTGAAATTTTTATATAGACTCTACTATAACATGATAATGGCTTCTACATTCATCAATAGAGTTAAAACCATTTACTATTTCACAAATCATTGAACTCTTCGAGCGAAAATTTTCCGAGTGCAACTTCGATGCGGCGTATTCTTTGGACTTGCTTTAATTACACTTGATTAGTGCGAAAATTTCGTTACGTTAAAGCGCACATCCCGGCATGAGCATCAAGAGCGATGAAATCAGCATTCCTATATCTCTCAGTGCCTTCCCTCTCTTGGAAGTTTCTTCGTATAAAATCGAGCAGTAATGAAGCGATCTCAATCGCCCGATTCAAATTCAAATCCCGACCCGTCGCCTCCTCCTCTTTCTCTCCCTCCAAAGGATGATGAAGATTCCACGCTCGGCTCGTAAAAATTTTCCAGGGCGCGGATCGTTATAATAATTGCAGCGGAACGGTCTAGCTTGCGGGGTAGTAGGTGCTGGTGGTCTGAGCGGAGAGAGAGAGTGAAAGCAAGCGAGCGAGGGAGGAAGACGGGGGACGAAAAAATTTAATAATGGGTTGGCACTTCCGAGCTCTCGGGAGCTATATAAGCGCCGTGCGCCTCCGCAGATGCAATGGGGAAGTTTCGAAGTATTCCGAGCTCCACCGGTGGAGCGAGCGAGCAAGAGAGAGAGAGAGAGAGAGAAAGACAGAGAGAGAGGAGGGATAGTTCTCTTCAGGAGCTTGCGGAGAGAGTGAGAGAGCCTTGGCACATCTCACTCAAGGCTGCAATAATCAGATTCTTGGAACGACTTCGCTCCCGCCGCACCCTTATCTAGCGCTCGCGCGAGAGGTCGAGCGCCCTCTCTCTCTCCCACTCTGTCTTTTTTTTTCATCGGAGGGATTCGTCGCGCACTTACTCGCCTACTTGTGCCTGCTCTCTCTCTTTTTTCCTCCTTTTGCTTACCGATTTGCTTATGCTCATCCCATGTTTTCTTTTGTGGATCCTTTCAACGCCTTTTTTGCCGAGTGATGTGACGGAAAAATGTTTGCGTTCAAAGGATCAGTGTCTGTAGGATAAAGGGGAAGCATTGGTCCTTCTATAAGTATATTTTTATCATTAAAATCGTACTGTCTATGTCATTTGACTTGTTAATACTTTTATGGATATTTTGATATCTCATTAGACTAATCGTTGATCATTCATTACCAAATATATATCTGAAACAAGAAGACAAACAATAACAACAAGAATTTATTATAATAAAATCTAATTTTGAAATATTTGAATGAAATTGGAATTGGATATTTGAAGAGTATAGAAATATAACCTTTAAACAAATATATTTTAGCCTTGTTATAGGTATGAAAAAAAAAAAAAATAATTTTGACTTAGGGTTTTCCACAAAGACTCGTTAGGGTAGACGACGTGTAATCCACAGACGCCCAGGGTACGATCTCGTAAACGCGCTTCAATAATAACTTGAGCATTCCCTATAGCTGCTTGCCAGAGTTCCCTACCACAAAGTCTCCCACAACAAAATTGGCAAAGTTCACACTACATATCAATTAAAAAAAAAATATTCATTGTACGATGAAACTTTACAGATTATGGCAAGACCGTTAAATAATACTTAAAAATCCAAAATACAAAATGTAAAACCCCTGCTTTCAAATCTACATTGAAAGAAAAAGCCGTAGCTCATCTCTCAGCGCTTGCTCTAGCAAAAGTCGAACATCGCGCGAAACTTTCGTATCTTTTTCCGACAACACACGCCCATTCCTCAAAAGGGAGAACAAAACATCAGAGAAAAGAGTACGTTCTCGGCAGTGCAGCGCACTCCAATTTACATACGCTTCCGTTGGCTCTCAACGATGTCGCGGCGGCGGCAACTACAACGACGACCTCGCGGTGTGTGTCAGCCCCTTTGCTCTCCGTGATCACGCATCGGACGTACGCCACGACGGCTGTAAAACTCGAACGACACAACTGCGCATTGTGCTCGGGGAACTTTCTCACGCGCGCGCTGGTCTACTGCACGGTATAAGAAAAAGAAAAGCTGCCGACTATATACGCTGGGGCTCAGGGGTTTACGGCCTCGCTAATGCTAAACGCGGGGCGCGCGACTCTTATCGGCAGCGAGCGACCGGAACTCCTCCTCCTCCTCCTCCTCTTCTATCGTATGTGCCAGTCGCTGCCAGGTTTTCTAAAGTTCTAAAGAAAGAAAGTAGAGAAAGAGAGCTTCACGCGCGCCACGACACGCACGGACGCTTGCCGCTTTGCTTTATACACCGCTTTCCTCGCGATTCCTCGCGTCACGCGCTCCTCCCCACTCCTTTCTCTTTTTTTTTCTTCTTTTCTCTCTCCGCGAGCTTTCCGCCTCGTACACGTGTATGTATAGTACTGTAGTATAGTATTGCGTCGCGCGCTTCGCATGCCGGTAACGTTAGACATTATTTATACACGCGCGCGCGATGGCTGCGGTGGCGAGAGCCGACCTCTCTCGTGCGCATGCTTTTCTCAAATTGGAATTTTATGGATAATTTATGGGGGAGCTCTCTTGTGTGGCGGCGAGATTAGTGACGACGTAGCTGCCGCGACGCTGTTGCTTTTTTTATTGCCGGGGTGTTTAGTGCGCGCTCTTTACGCGTAGGAGCTATGGAATTTCGTAATTTTTCATCGGGGCTTTCATGCTCGATCGTTTGAGAACAATTCGCGTCGCTTGACAGTGGGATGTTTTTGTGCTCGGCGATTTTTTAATCAAAATTTTAATTAATTGGCTTTGAGAGTATACTGGAATTTGTGAGGTAGGTTAAATGTTTATATTTCATTTATAATCAAATATGAGATATAGATTTTTTGTGAAAGCTCTCTATTTGTCTCGTCTGCGTCATACAAATTTAATTAAATTTTTTAGTTTGAAGTTTTACACGCATGAAGAAGACATATAAAGTTGATTACTAAGAATTTCAAGATCTTTTTGTTATATAGTACAAATTATTTACCACTTCTTAAAAGCAG
Organism: Torymus auratus; assembly: GCA_900474315.1. Classification (NCBI taxonomy): domain Eukaryota; kingdom Metazoa; phylum Arthropoda; class Insecta; order Hymenoptera; family Torymidae; genus Torymus; species Torymus auratus. Next base: position 11,518 of record UXGD01005493.1, read on the forward strand.
ATTAGACAAAATTATGTCACAAAATTTATTACAAATTATAATTTTTCATACAATAAACATAAATTGTAACATCGACTTATCTCTCATTCTTATTTTTATTCTTATCTTGGCTGAGAACGTGGCGGACGTTTTAGCCGGATCGATCGTCGAACAATCGATGCGTTTTGCCCATGAGAGCACCGACCTTATTCAATTTTTCAATCCAAATTTAGCATTGCAAATCGTTTCGTAGAACATGCTATAAGCAAACTCTGTTCTCTCTCTTACTCTGTTTATATATGGATGAATCGGTCGATCGAGTGCAAATGCTAACATTCATTAGATCGCATTTCAGTTTATACATGCATAGAACGTCATTATAATAACTAAAGCCATAACTGTATATGTATTTTTTTTCTACGAAGGTTAATGACAGTTCGAATTATTGTCAGCTAGTATATTATTTTTCGATATATTTATGATTGAGTCATTAATAGTTAATTTTATTTTAATAATTTGCAACAAATATTGCGTTGAAATGAACGTATTATAAAATAATTAATCGTGTTCGTATATGCATACATTATATTAAATTTATATTACATTTTATATGAATTTACTATATTCATATAAGCACATATTGTATATGGGAGAAAATTTGAATAATTAATTGTATGCAATATATAATAATAATTAATACCTTGTTGTGCATGTCGAATAACCTTTATTTTCTGCATATATCGTTGATATTATTTATTCGAGACATTTTTCCTTTCAGACATTTTTCAAAATACATGAGCAAACATTTTATCCTCTAAATGCGTATTGACGTTTCGAATGCCTGAAATGCCGTTGAAACCCCTGTGCTCCGACAAAACAAGCAGCTTAAATTAGTCGACGAACGAATGAAAAATTCCAGCCATTCGGCGTACCACATTTGCGCGCTTTCAGGCGTGTGTGCGGGAAAATTATTTGCGGATTTTTCGCGCGTGTGGGGCTCAGCTGGAAAGTCCGTTTTAACGAGTGCAAAATGAACGAACAAAGGGCAAAAAACGTGAAGGGCCGGGCTCGTAGAAACGCGTCGGCTTGTTTGTTCTATCTCGCAAAGGCGACTCTAGTATCCGGGAATTTTGCCGGAAATCGAGCCCAGCGCAGACTCTATTTTCTCAGTATTAATCTCAAAAAGCCCATTTTCCGCGGATGCCCGGAGGTGCAGTTGAAGTCGATGCCCATGTGGCTTTTGTGTACAACCGCGCGAGCGGATTAGTGGGAAGTCATTCGGCGTGGAATGCACGAAAAAATATCAATATTCCAAAAGTTATGCATTTTTCGAATTTGCATCCGCAGGTCCGCGGGGATTGACGTGGCAGTGACGCAATGGTAATATTATGGTAGATTGAGCTTTAAAAGTATTATATTGCCATGCTCATTCGTTCGGAATGTTGGGCATGAAACGAAAGTATGTTTTGGGAGCAATAACTGTCGAGTGAAATCAGTGTTGTTTAACGGTATATGAAACCGATCGGAGTGACGGCAAAGGAATGAAATATTTGAAATAAAATATATAATAATATAAAATTTTCTATTTATAAATAAAATGATTTACGTCAAAGATTACAATGAAGTAAAATATTCTTATCAAAAAGAGGCAAATATTAGATTATTAAAATATATTTTGATCTGTATTATAAGCAGTAATGAATAAAGAAATGATATTCACATGCATTATAATAAAAACAAAAAACGCGTTATTCTTATGCATTCAAAGACATTTGATATGAAAATTAAAATATAATGAATAATACGTATTTGTATAACCGATAATATTTTTGATAAAATTTTATTTTCAAAATATTTTTGTAAAAGTACTGCAAATCAACGAGACATTTTTCGTGTATTTAATTAGTCCAACGAAATATTTTATATAGTTACGTCATTTTGAAATTTTATTTCTCCTTTGCCTAATTTTATTGTAACCCACAACCACCGACTTTCTTGCGATGTATCCTTGCCAAGCGAAGCAGATAAATTACAGGACGCGGAGCGAACACTCACGCGAATTCGATTTCGTCCTGCAGGGAAAAATACCGCATTACTCGCTCCTGTGTACCTTGTCTCTGCCTCAGTCTTTCTCCCTCTCTCTCTCTCTCGCCTACTCTCTTCCTCTCCCTCTCTCTGTCCCTCTCTATTGTGCGAGACGGTGCGCGCATTCAAATCCGTCGCGTACAAGCAACGACCCACGTTGGGGGACCCGTGTTCAGTAGTTGGAACACGCGTAGCGTCAGCCTCGGCATCCCAAACAGTTCGCGAGGCCCGCCAAAATCGGAGATCTGCGTCAAGCAGGTAAATGAGAGGAGAGCTTGTGCGCGTACTTTTCCTTCGGTCGAGCTACGGAATTGAATTAGTCGCACTTGAGGTGAAACGTGTCGCTTTCGCTTTAAGAAGGGAAACGTCTTTTCTCTTTCTGCCTCGCTCATTCTCGTTTTGTACTAATTTCTTCGGTGTTCTCGTGCTACCTCGTCACGGGTCATTGGCTTTCACGAGCTTCTCGCGAGTTTCTTTTTCTCCTACTCACTTCCGGATACCGGTGGCACTTGCTGTTTCTGTGGTTCGAAATTTCAACAGTCATTCCGGAAAACGAGTATTAGGGTGAACTGCCCAATAGATGAACGGTTAAAGCAGACGAAACGCCAGTAGATGGACGATCTTTTAACTAATGATACAATTTATTGTTAATAGATAGACATAATAAAAAAAGTTTTTTCACTTAGTTTTACATAGTTCTTGAAGATTGAGTGTAAATTAGTTTAAAAATTTCTTTACTTAATGATAAAACTAGATGATTC
>UXGD01005494.1:0-14339 GCA_900474315.1 Torymus auratus
TAGTGTGGGTTACCTTTCAAGGGTTCTCTCTCTCTCTCTCTTTCTCTCTCTCCCTCTCTCTCTCTCTCTCTCTCTCTCTCTCTCTTTTTTCTCTCTCTCTCTCTGTCTGCCTGTCTCTCGCTCTCTCTGTCTCTCTTTCTCTCTCTCTCTCGCTCTCTCTCTCTCTCTCTCTCTCTCTCTCTCTCTCTCTCTCTCTCTCTCTATGTCTCTCTCTCACGTAGGAGTACGAGGAAAGCAAAAACATTTTCAGACGGGCACAATGAAATATACAGGCGTCTGAATTCTCGACACAAATACGACTTTACTCTTGCTCGTAGAGTAGTATTCGCGCTGTATGGCGTGCCTTCTCTCTCTCTCTGTCTCTCTGTCTCTCTCTCTCTCTCTCTCTCTCTCTCTCTCTCTCTCTCTCTCTCTCTCTCTCTCTCCCAACTCTCTCTCTCTTCTCTCTATTTCACCTCCCTTTCGCTTGTGGCCTCCTAGTTTAACGAAATGCACACAATCTCACCTTGGTTGCGCGCTCTTGCACCCAGTGTAATGCTCTTCTAAAGCTTCTTGGCTAACCAGATTTTCCCGTGATATACCGTTTTAATTTTCATATGCCTGCCACCGTCGCTGCCGTCGTCGCCCATGCACACCCGAGCGGGCCTCTATTGCCGTGAGAGATTGATTTACCGCGCCAACGCGCGGCTCACATTGTCCGCCGCCAGTTCGACGCTTAGCGCTTTCACCTAGGGTAAATGTAGGTATAACGGCGGTATTTTTTTCGGAGTTAGCTTCAAACCAATAGAGTTCGTCTGCATGTAAACATATATGATAATGGTTCTCTTTAACAATGAAACTGGGACTATTGACTTAGATTCAATGTTATCGTCAAAGCGCTTGATAAATTTATAAAACTTACAGAATAGTCTTTCGTCTTTCCTGATGTGAGTGCAGAGCTGCTAGTATTATGACGTGAATATCACAGCGCAGTGTTAACGCATGGTGAAAACGACAGTAATGCCAGCAGCGCGTACGCATACAACGCTGTTTGTATACCGACATCCGAAGCAATACCCACACTTACCTTACACCCATTGCACAGACGCAAACTGTGTTCGCATATGCCGCTTTAAAACTGACGAAAGGGGAGAAACAAATGCGCGAATGCTATGAATAAAAAAGATAGAAGGAGACGTATGGAGGGGAAAATGAATTAAAAGCACTGCGGGAGGCGGATACGCGCAGGATTATTCGAATTGAAACGAGGCTTTTTCAGCCGTCTGCGAGCTATTACGCATTGGCTACGCGCTAGTCGGTTGCGCGGTCGGGCATATATTGCTAGCGCTGTATGTATAGAGCATCGTGCATATATACGGTTTTAATAGCTTTTCGTCAGCCCTTTAGGATGAACAATTTTTATACTAAAATATTATGCTATTTATTAAAAAGATCTTTTGTTATAAAAAGAGCTTCTAAAAATTCTTTGGGAATAAAGCTTATTCTCCGTACTAAAATCTATTTTCAAGCGATTAAATTATAAAAATCGTATTTTTAAATTTATTCTTAAAGATATCGAATTTTATCAAATGATCACGAATTCCACTCAAACTTTAGGATAAATTTTTGGATATATAAACATGAAAAAAGCCGCAATATTATACCTTAACATTCTAAGGAAACACCAGTTTTGGATATTTTTAGCTTTCGTTTGAAAAAAAAAATTTTGCAATCGTAACTTTTAATAATAATGAAAAGTTACAAGCACCCGGCCATGAACCAGGGCCGCCGACTCTCGAGTTAAACACACTATACCAACTAGCCACAGCCGTCACCGCTCGGTTTTGTGTTACTCAGAAAACCTTTTGCGAAATCGCTTATATTTTCAATTCCTTATGATCTTGATTGGTTTCCACTAATTATATTATTAGTTTTCATTACTGTTCATCAAGATTTATAAACATGTTCCAATTGAAATAAATCTTTTTCATGTTATAAAGCAAAATATAAAATAGAATTCGTACTGAAATCGGCCTTCGACTCGGGGTAATCCCGCTCAACTTGCAGTGACTAAATAAATCAAATGATTTAAACATTAAAAGTATTCACAGTGTTATTATTTATGACTTTCCAGTGAAATATATGTTTATACTTTTAATTTTACTTTTAAAATGCGTTAGAAAAGTGTTGTGAGTTCTAAGACAGCAAAAGTGGGGTTATAACCTCGCTTTCAAATAAAAACATCGTATTGAAATATTTTTTTAAAAGATCATTTTTGCTAATTGTTTATATAACTTAATTTCATTAGAGTATTTAAATTAGTATGGTATATAAGCGCTCCTTGGAAAAGTAATAGATCAGCTTGATATATTATTTTAATACTTGGGGAATTTTATAAGAAAAGTATGCTAAAACTATTTTGGCTGCAAATTACTCAAATAACAGTAGTATTAAGTCTTTTATGCTTGAAAATAATCGTATATTAGCCACATATTGCAACATAACTGTTTAAAGGTTTATGTATTCTTCGTAACATAGGTGAGCGGCATTGCCCCATTCTCCCCTATATATTTTTACAATTTAATTTTTACATTATTTATTTATTCATTCTAATGTTAATAATTATTATATATGGGGGAGAATGGGGCAATGCCGCTCACCTATGTTATTATATATATATCAATAAATTTTCGAGGTATGAATAACAGATAAAAGATATCTTACTATACCGAACAAGGGGGATTATTTTAAACTATTTGAAAGGAATTTTAAAAATCTTAATTTAAACATCGATAAAAAAAATTCAACAAAAAAAATTTTTCTAGGCAAAAACATCATCAAAGACGAAAAGATTTAAAATTTTTATACTGTCAGTGTTTTTCGTATGGGTTATGTCGAATTCATTATTTACTTACAAATCACTCAATTAGATACTTTTTCAGCAGTTATTACGATTTTAATTTGTATTTTATAATTGCAGAATAATGAGAAAAGAAGAGAAAAGAAATAAGTCAATTAAAACTTTCATACTTTACACCATGTAATAAGGTTCTCCATCCCTTTCTCCCTTCGTACGTCTCTCCAATTCCTTTTAACTCTTATTGAGCTTTGTGAGCAAATTTGTTTTTTTTCCTTATCTCGCCAGCACTTTTTTCCATTCCAGTTTTATTAACAACGAATTCGTTCCAACAGCAATCCAAGAGGTGGTATATGACAGCGAAGCTTCACTTCCTATTTTCCTCGCGCGCAAGACTTCCAAGAGACTGATTTTTTTTCTCTCGCGAGTCTTATAATCGCTCTGACTGAGCAAATAGAAGACAAAAAAAGAGCGATCCAGAGGTAATGTGTTCACCCCGAACAAGCGTGCGGTTTTAGAGCGAAATTTTCCCGTACGCGATTTTACGCTTGCAGTGCGTTAGTCAGAGCGAAAAAAGTTATGAAAAAGAAAGGCGGGAGAGGAGGGGGGATTTGTTTTCTTGCACGAGAATTATTTCTTTCAGTAAATCAAAGTGTCGTGCGCTCGGATTATATGCGGCTGCGAACCTTATGCGAATGTACGCGCGGCACATACACTTTGCTCAAATATCAAAATTCATGGCCTAGATCAAAAGTAGAGCAACCATTTCGCATGGAATAAGAAGAGAGATGCAGTAATGTGCGGGCGGTTCCATTTTTAATGATTTTCATCAAACATTACGCGTAAGCAGGCTAAACGTTTTTCTTATGAATCAGTATAGGTACGAGAATGACACTAACATTGTGAGAAATTAGGACCTGTGCGGTATTTAGAACTTGTATCCGAGATCGGGTAGTGTATTAAACAATTTAATGAGATGGAATCTAGAGAAAAGATTTCTCGGACTTTGTAAAAAATGAGAGTGCTGCTGAAATACGAAAATCAGGAAAGTAGTTCAATTAATGACAGGGGAAAAATAAAATTTACGTCGCTTTGCCATTATTTTCGTACGCGCAAGTGTGCCACTTATTTCGGCATAATTTGTCAGCACGAAATCCAGTAATTTAATAAAATCCATAATAAATCTGCTATGGAGGGGCCTTGCAGTTGCAATATCCGACCTTAATTTCTACTGCTCAATTATTTGCTTTCCTCAAGCGGGACAAACAATAAGAGGCGCAGCTCTTCGTTCGTTGTCTGTCGAGTTGTAAAAAGTCTGTACTGAAAAGTGCGTTTACGTTTTACTTTGATTTAAGGGTGAACTTCAGTTATGGAAAGAATTTTTTTTTTCTTCGTGGATTAAATTTTAATTTCAATACAAAACCTTATAAACTATATAAAAACATGAATTCCCATACATTTTTGAAAGTTTTAATTGATTACATTACAAACTATTATACTATAAGTTACTGCATGCGATGTGTCAGAGTCATATAGGCTTTTTGTAACAATAATCTATTCTTATAATAAGTTAAATTAAGGTTACAGAATTTAAACTTTAAAATGAAAAGTATTGCATGTTAAGTTGCAATTTAATAATATTTTTTACCTTCACTTTTTCACTTTTTCCGAAAAGTTGACTATTTTTGACAGTTTTTTACATTCCCAGATTTGAGCATGCGTGACGCACTAATATGGATTACAGGACTAGTTTGTTTTACGTAAAAATTGAAGATTTTACACCTCGTTTCGTTTGTGTGCTTCGCACTCTTCGCTACTAGCAGCAATACATTGCTTTAACAAAAAAGTATCAAAACAGTTAGAGGTTCCGCGGATTTGCTGATATTTCGTGCATCTTTCAATTTAATCAAAATATAATGCACAGTGGAAAAGGACGTTGAACTGAATGAAATAGCTTATAGTTTAGTCAAAAGCTTAACAAAACTCGTGAAATGGTAGCAGTTTGAAACCCACATTGAGAAATAAAATTTCAAAATCAGGTTTCTGTTAAAAGTTTTAATCATTAGAAACCAAGTGAACTTTTAATGCAATCAAAAAATAAAAAACTACGTGTCAAATCATTTTGAAAGAAGAAAAACATACTTAAATTGCAAAATGATCGGTGATATGGGCATCGTTTCGGCCATTGGATTTAAGATTGATTCGGTCATTAATGAATTTAAAAAACTCTCCATAGCATCTTCAATCAATTTGAGAATATGTATCCTAAAATTCTGAAAATGCGAAAAACAATTTAGATGCCTTATGTATATTCTTGCTTTCTGAAAATCAAACTTTTCGTTGGGGATTCAATAGAGTGACTAAGGAAGATTCCTCCCGCGCGTGCTTGCCGTAATCGAGAATAAAAGTTATCGTCTTAGCATGTCGGCATGCTTCTCTGTCCTCCCCCTGGAGTGAAGACAGGGGCATGCTAGGGACACGCTCGCACGCAATCACCGACACGAGCTTGCGCTTCGTAGTACAAACGTCTCTTCTGTTTCTCCATTTTCTCCTAGTTTCTCTCTCCCTCTATCCCCCTCTCTGTCCCTCTATAGTATAGGCCATTCTCTTCGCCACATTTATGTACTAATCCCTAGCTATCTCTGACTGCCGCAATGGGTTCATCGGATAGCATATATAAGTATACACACAGGATAGATAGATACAGAGATATAAAAAAAGTTCCGCTTGATTATAATTTTAGATTTATTTGCAGAAGGCCTTTCCGCCTCGTCATGTTCTAATTAGAAGTGGAAAAAAGCGTTTTGTTCTATTTTGCATTTCAAATCAGACTGATTATGGCATATTATTTTTAAAGTAGGGGAGAGCGGGGGTAGTCATGCAGGGGGTAAGTTGATATACTATTAATAAGTTATTGTAAACATGGCATTGGGCCGCGGCTTAGTCGTCATAGACGCTATGTAGAGTGACTCCACACGATGTTGTCACCCTACACAGTGTCAATGACGACTGAGCTACGGCCCAGTACCGTGTTTACAATAAGTTATTAATAGTTTGTCAACGTACCCCCTACCTAACTAGCCCCGCTCTCACCTATCTTCAATTTTAGAACAACTAGAGAGAAATATGTTTTAACGGATTATGTGTGGAATATCACTCTGACTTCGAGTGGTACGCATGTAGTCAGTGGTAGATAATTAATAGAAGAGCCTCTGATGAGATTTCAATACATGAATACAATAACAATATTTTCGGGGCCAGAGGAGGCACCACAGGGCAACAACTCAGGAGAAATTGGAGGAAAAGACGGATCGTAATAGATACAATCATATAATCTATGCATCCAAATCAAAATCAAATAAGTTTTTCGAACCTCTTTCGAGACAGTTGAAGACATCGCCTTTTATACAGAGATTTTCACGACAATTATGAACATGCTGCATATGAACAACTATGGGTAACACTAAATTGTCGTTACCAATGTGACAACAACAATGTGAGTTTACGGAAGATGGTCAGGAAATGCCTGACCAAAGCTGGCTTCACCAGGCCCATTCGAGAAGTAAAAAGGAAATAGAAAAGTAATCAATTGATACCTAAGAAAAAAGACTGCAGGGTGGGGGATTTCAACTCGTTGTTCAGTCGAAAAGTAAATAGATAGTCACGATGATAGCGGTAACAGGTTGAGAGCCGCGGCAGTTCAAATGGTTTATCGAACAGTTTCCACTCAAGGACTAGAACGTAGACATTGTAAAATGAAGGAGACTAAAGATAACCTAAAGGTAATTGGAAGATTGGACACAATCTACAGTAGCTATTTAAATCAGAACAGGATGTCAAATTTAATCTACTACTTGAGAGGTGGTGGGACGATCTTTTTTGAAATGATCATTTTCATTCGAATAAGTCAATGCTTGATATGCGAAGCTGCTGACGCACTATAGGCAGAATATTTAAGTTCTACGAAGTAAGTTGCTTATCGAGAATAAGACCCTAGACAGATTACTTCCTATAACTACTACTGCTACTAAGTATTGACTAAAATTTGTAACTTTAATTTTTAAATAAAAGTGCTGTATATTTGTATAATATATAACAGTATTCATACCTTCCTAGGATTTAACATGATGCACATGCCACACAAGTCTTTAAAATAAAATATTTATTTCACTACACTGTTTGCTACTCGATATTTAAATATGATTAACAATATTTGATTGATGTATTATACGAGTAGTGGTACAATATTTATGTTTTAGACAGCTTTTTTAATTAATGTAATATTAGATGTTTCATGGCAGCAAAATACTCATCACTGTTCTATGTAAATTTTCCGTTTTAAAAATACAATATCGTGACAGATATCATTTTAACAGATATTTTGTAAAATTGAAAATTTTCCTTGTAAATATTTTTATATGTAAAAAAATGTAGTTATTCAAAACTCATGGAGATAATATAAATATTTTGGTAAATAATAATTTATAAGAATTAAAAATTCGTTTAATTTTAAATAATATAGGTTTATTTTTCCAAGAACATAGAATTGCAAGTCTAAGTAAAACTTGCATGAAGAAAGTACATCGTAAATGGAAACCAATACTTTTTTAAATGATCGATGAACACTCCGGCCAGCGGTTTTTCATTTCAATCCAAATCCGTTATAATTGATTCCTTGTTTTCATTTTTATGTCAATAATTAACACATACATACACAGACGCGTCTATGAACTACATCTACAAATAATTAACAATATTTCTAACATAGTTTCTCACAGAGCTTTCTTTTACTATCACAAAGCTTCTTCTAGGAGGAAGAAAAACAAAAATGTATATATAAAATCTCCTATAATTGGAAAAATCCATAAAATGCATCCTCTCTGAGTACGTTCCTATGTGCCACGGTTATATGCCCAAAATAATCCCGTGTGTACACATCCGATAAAGGAGAACGAAGGAGAGGGTGCGGAGTCAAGAGAAAGTGACTTCTCTAAGACGACGTGCGAGCCCGCGCAAGACGCGAAGCCCGCGAGGTGAACTAAAGTCCTTGTTCATGAGCAGAGTAAGGGAGAGAGAGAGAGAGAGAGAGGGGGGAGGGGGAGAGACTCATAACGCACAAATCAAACTCTGATATTGAATATCGCAAGAGCTCGGTAAGCGCTGAAGGCGCTTTTCTATCTCAAAGAAGACAGACGAAATAGTAAGGAAGAGGGTGAGGGACCCAAGGTACGTTCTCTCCCCAGTGCGTACCGTGCATAGGTATATGTCTACAACTCCCTTGATTGGAACTTCTAGCTTGATTGATTGATTATTTTATGGATAATTTTATGTATAAAGGACTCTCTATTTTAGGTTTGACTACCGTTACAGTGTATAGGTTTCCAACAATTGATTTTCATGACTTTTCTGTAGACTCTCTGTTCTATACGAAAACTAACATAAGTATCGAAGAAGTGACTAATGAGTATCAGTAGGTGTGTGGATATGTGTATATGTGTGTGCGTGTGTCTGTATCTTGAAATCTCCACTTCTACTTAACTGCTAAAAATAGTACATTACCCACCAAGGGCGTCACCTAGCACCAATGTTACGTATACTATTTTTTTAACCGCAAGGCGTGAAGTGCTCGATTCATAAAACTATAATGTCAATTGTCTTCTAATTCTGTTTTTCCTAATTTTAGCTCACTGTCCGTAAAGTATACCATTTTCTGTGGATGAAATAAAAAAAAAAAAATAAAAAAATTAATAATAAATAAAAAAAAAATTTTTTTTTTTTTTAAATTAAGAAAATATGAACAATTAGCTATAACTTTCTTAGTTTTGAATAATTTTGAATTTTTCTATAGATAGGTCCCCGTGAAATTATTTAAAGAACAAAATGCGACCTTGATAATTAAAATCGATTAAGAAACATAAAGATTAAGATTTCTTATCAATAATTGTTTGTGCTGTTTCTAAAATATCGATATTTTGTTTAAAAAGTTACCTTAGTGGTGTTAAATACACTTTATTTATAATATATTGACTATTTCTATCATTTTAAATAAAGGAATCACATTTCAACTATGGTTTTTTTAAATTTTGGGTACATCTTCATTTAGCACTGCTTTGACTAGGGAAGAACTGCCTTAACTGAGCGGCGTTTGGCTCAGTTAGTAAGGCGCTTGCCTTCGGAAGCAAACGCAGCTTAGGGGCATGGGTTCGAATCCCCGTCGGTCCTAATTTTGAGGGATCCTCTCGAATTTTTCGGCGGCAAAGATCCCGAAGCTATTCTCCCGCATTGTGCGCTGGTTAGCTAGATGCGCTGAGTGCGTTAATCAACAGTCTATCACTGAGGGTCAGTTCAAGGACCTTGCCTAATCTGTAAAAACACAACACAAAAAAATATAACAATATATAACAAGAAGTTTTAAAATGACATATCGGCGTCTCATGCGAAGCTAGAGAACCACGGCCAATAAATAATAAACAAACACCTTAACTGAGGTTAGGTTTGTTATTTTTTACTGGGCGGTCTTCTCATGTAAACATAACTGCGGAGTCTGGTAAAATCTACTAGAGAGTTCAGTAAAATAAGCCCAATGACCGCAACCTCAAGAAGTAAACAAACGTTTCTACAGAGGATTCGAGTAACTTCAACATGAGAAGCTAACGTCCATTCAACTAAATCTCGTTTACTGAACTAAAGATAAGCTGAATCAAGTCGCCAATCTTGCACACAAGAAACCTTTATGTTAAATCCTTCACCAACTAATGGTAGCATCATTGTCCGCTAGTTCAAGCAACTTACTCTACAAGTTTTGGAGACTTAGTCGCTAGAATGCATTACTGAATAAAATAAAACACCATCGCAGGATTTATTATCATCGGGTGTTATTCCGCGTTCGGTAACTCAATCAACGAAATTCTAAGACTCAATACAGCCAAAGCGACCGCTGAATAATTTTCATTTATTTCGATAAATGAATATTCGCCTACGGAGGAGGAGTTTTCAAAAGTGTTTTCCGTGCACGGACCCACAGATTCTAGTCTCGAACCACGAAGCTAACGTCTATTCTATGCTGAGTCGTCAGTTTCTCGTCTTTCAACTTGCTTGAACGTCGACGGAAAGATTGTAAAAACTTTTTGTATATAATTTCATTTCAACATCGGGATATTTACCTCATTTATCTGAAACGTTTTTAACTTTTTAGTGATAAATTCGTTCATTGTTGTACTTGTTATGAAATCATTTAATTTAATTCCTAGTCTTGAATAAATTATCCTATAATATATGAAATTTTATGTCGACAAACAATCCTTTCAATCCTAAAGTACGCAGTAAAAGATTGCTCATAAAAACCAAGAAGGATGTCGTGCCAACGCAGCTCCCTTGAGACCGTTGTCTGGTATGGGGGACTATAGCTTTATATGAGTTGCGGTGACAGCAATTTCAAAGGGATTCGAAAAATACTTCACTTCTGTGCTCTGTAAAAACAGCCAAGCTATCTCCTTTAATCAACATATTCGCAGCTAATGTGTTGCATTACAACTTGGTTGACAGGCAATATAAATACATATAAGTAATCTAATCTTTTATCTACCTTCCATTATTTTAATAAGGTACACCATGAAATCTCCGTAGATTCTCCCAAATCAAATCGAGAAATCCACTGATGCGGATGAGAAAACGGGAGGCGCGCAGGGAGATATAATAAGCCATTTCCACGCAGCAAAGCTGAAGATGACGAATCTGACAAGGACAGCGATAAGGAATAGCAGTAACTACGACTAGGAGCGTCTTATTAGAGCGGCAGCGAGTCAGAACGTCATATTCCGAAATGTCTTAATTAGCGTTTGAGAATTACGCTTTGATGAGAGGCGCGCGAGAGCGTCGGCGTCGTTCTCAGCAGCGATTGGATTATGTAAAACAGGCTGAATAAATCGTGATATCTCGGTGCCCTTTGCACAGTGTGTGTATATACATGTATATAAACGCGAGGTGCGACGCGTCGTCGAGAAAAAGGAAAAGAGACAAACACAGGCGCATGGCGCGCTCGCGTTTTCAACGAGTCAGTGCTGGAAGTAGTTAATATTTGTAATCAGCTCTCGCGCGCTCTTCATCATCATCCCGAGCGCCGGCGCGAGAGGGAGAGAATGTTGTATAAACTTTTCCCCAACAGCCGCCACTCCTCTTTTCTCGCTGTTTGGCACTTTTCCCTCTTTTCCACTGTTATTACCCACCGAGACTGTTATAGTTTAGCCCGAGATAGGCGACAAGATTGTATTCTTCGTCCACCGTCGTGGACGAGTTTCTTCGTTTTCTCATTTCTCTCTCTCTCTCTCTCTCTCTCTCTCTCTCTCTCTCTCTCTCTCTCTCTCTCTTTCGCAGCAGGTTCTTCTCCTTGAACGCTAACTTTATTTCACCGACACCTTAGGATCGATCTGCTAGCGCGCGAGCGGGCGCTCGGCGTCGAGCCGCCTGATAATTTCTACGAAATTAAACTTCCGTTTCATCTTAATTCGATCTGGCGACGAATTGAAATCTAGCTCAGCAAAGCGCGAGCAGCGCAGAATGACAGGGAAGAGCTATATGTATTACTTAGTTCGTGCTCAGTGGCTTTTTACGACGTAAAATATTTTGATTCGATGATAAATGCACCGCGAGCTTTCTTACATACTGCAGAGGTGCTGGCCCGCACTGTTTCGCTTTTATACGAATGAGAGAATATCACGACTCGCGTTCGCTGAGCGAAGCTTAAAACTTTACTTTTTGCTCATGTAGATTCATCTATGCAAATCGGATATACCATTATCGGTCATGCAGTTTAAAATTAAAATATTTCTTGAATTTAATCGATTAAAGTTTCTGAGGTGCAGCGCAAATTAATGCCTTTTGAAAATTGAAGGAGAAGTTAGTGTTCTCATGTGCATGTGAGAATAATTAAAATTTTTGACTTCGTTGCTCTTGAAAACTCTGCGGAAGTTGGTCAATGACCAATCAACTTTTCATAGCATATAATCAGCTTGTAAGTTCACGATATATTTCAATAAAGTATAAGTAAATCTTTTGACTAACGTAATTTTCAGGTCTATTACTCCAATATTAATGTAACATTAAATTAATCAAGTTTAAATTAAGTACATATTAAGATGTATTGTTTTATTGTTTCCAGAGGAAGCTTCGAAATGGTGAACAAATTTTTAGATTTCTTCTCTAGAAATTCTTTGATTTTAAGAATATTTTGTTCTTGTCTCGTAGACTCTTCTCATTCTGTATATTCGTGTGGATATCCATCCGTAACAATAGGCATATTTACAATATGAATTACAATATCAGTCATCAAAACAGTGAATACAAACTTTTTTCAAGTGCATGACTACATACTTAACGCATAAGTATATATGCACATAAAATCAGTGATATTTCACTTATTCGATTTTAAAAAGTCTATTCTTTATTTATCCACCTGCAGCTTATTGACCCCCTAAACGGAATATGCCCTTTTTCCATACTCATGTTTTAAATGCATATACCTTCTTTTTTTTATAAATCATAGAAAGATGCTGGTTAAAGTTTGCTACGTTGGTCCTCTTATATGATCATCATACATTTACACCAACAGTCCAATGTCAGGTTGCATGTACTCAAGTTCCTGGCACACTTAGTTTCTCAATGAGTCCGAAAATACTTATTAATTCCGGACTCGATAGCATGCAAGTCCAAAAACACTTTGCACTTTTGGACTCAATTGCGATCACGACTGAAACCACTTTGCATTTCTGAACTAGTTAGCAAGCGAGTCTGAAAACACTTTAGACTTCCGAACTCAATAGCTAGTGAGTCTGAAAAAACTTATTTACACTTTCAGGCTCAATCACGATCGAGTTCGGAAGAACTTTATATTTTCGGAGTCACGCGGAATCAACTCTGAATATGAAAAAGAATTCTTTAGTGTAAAAAAAGTACCAGTATCAGTCAAATTTCGATTACGATAAATTATAACTAACCACGATAGTCTTCCATCTCAGATTCGGATCACGGATTGTCTCAAACTTTGGGATATGTCTTTGGATACAGAAGTCTGAAGATTATTAGACTATTAGATCTCAAAGTGGCACCGTTGTGCAGGGCCGTATCTATGAGGGGCTCCGGGGGCACCAATATTTTTTTTTGTTAAATGACCAGTAAATTTTTATTTATAGTAGTACAATATCATGTACTATACATGTGCAATTCCAGCGAGAATTTCCCTTAATTCGGTCAGTAAAACGATGAAAAAAAAATTTGAGGCACATCTCTGCTATAAGTTCTTTCTTGTTCTTTGGAACACAAGAAAACGGGTTTGTGACACCCTTCTAGGAAAAAATCCATTTTTCTTATGGGAATTTAACATGGAAAAAAGGGACGAAGAGTAGTCAGTGATGATTAACCAATGGCAAGCTATTAAAGATGATAACAAATATTCCAAAAAGCGATTAAAGTAGAAGAAAAGAGCTTCAATTTGAGATCAGAATCGGAAAAATCGGTCAATTTGGCGCAAAGTTAAATGCATTTGAAAATCGCGAAAAATTACGAAAAATAACCAAAAATGATTGAATTACGTGGATTCGGGAAAAATCGCTCATTTTTCGTCATTCTTCGCGATTTTCAAATGCACCTAAATTAGCGCCAAATTGACAGATTTTTTCCTAAAATTGTCACAGACCCGTTTTCGTATGTTCCAAATTTTTTTCGTGTATTGTGCGGTATAAAGAACTAGAAAAAACTTATAGCAAAGATGTGCCTCAAATTTTTTTTTTCGTCCTTTTACTGACCGAATTAAGGGAAATTCTCGCGGGAATTGCACATATCGTCGCGCGGTACGAAGAAAAGCTAACTTGGAAGTTACAGGCGAAGAAAAGCCAACAAACGGCTATGTCGCGAGAAAAAGCCAGTTTACGCCCTCCCAGACGAAGAAAAGCCAGTTTCACTTGTCTCCGACGAAAAAAAGCCAGTTTGCGCCGCCCCTGGACGGAACATCCCAACTGCCGACATTTCGCGCGAGATTAAAATTTAATTCTGTTAGCGAAAATACTTTTATACGTACGCGTATTGATAAATAATGTTGTACTATACTTGTGAATTTTAATTATCACAATACAATTACTACATCGATACTATTAATAAGCGGTTCTAGGATTCTCGAATCAACGTACTGTAACAGTTCCTGGTTTATCACTGGCTTTGAACATATATCAAAAGCATTGTAACGCCGTTCATGACTTGCATTTTACTGTATACTCGCAGTCGTAGGTTTATTGTACTTTCAGATATATCCGAAAAATAAGCAACAACTCCGAGCTACAGATGCGCGACGCGCAGCATTCCAAGCGTTTGACGCAGTAGGGCCACCCCCGGGACTATTGCGTTCCTATAAGAATTTCACTGTGTTAGTATAGGTATACCTATATCTAGCACAATAAATGTACAATTGCGCGTACACTATCATGAACGACTATTGATGAACAACTTATTGCAG
>UXGD01005495.1:0-14339 GCA_900474315.1 Torymus auratus
GGCAGAGAAAGAGAGACAGAAAGCCCTCTCAAGTGCATTTCTCTCTTTCTATAAGATGGGGACTATATTGTCTTATTGTGTCTATGGTTATATATTACCTTCTCGACTACCTTATCAGCTAGCGACTACATTTTTGTACTCCTAACCCTTATATAAAGCTTTCAATGACAGTACAGCAATATTATAAATTCTTCAAAAGTCTATAAACATTATTGTTGAGTATCGTGGGTTATTTGAATGTAGTTATATAAGTACATAAAAAATTGATATTTTAAAAAAAATACTTAGCAATTAAAAATATTTTTAACGTCAAATAACATGTTACAATATTTTACAGCTAAATCATTGAAAAATTATATTTTTATCGCTTCCAGCACTTTCTTATTCGTAAAGTTGTATAAAAATCTTCTAAAACGTATATTATATTGCTGAGTTGAACGAAAAGAGTATATATATATAGCCATTATGACTGTATACCATCTAATGCGCTACTACTCATTACAGCTAATGAGAATTAATTTCGTAGAACAATCAATTTGCGACAAATTATTCAAAACGAGCGCAATAATTTTTCCTATAAAAATGAAACGACATTGTACAGTTTACCTTGTAAAAGCAATTATAAGTGTTTATAAACGTTGCAGGAGAGAAGAGTAGCCGACCATAGCAGCGCCTTATTGAATTATTTACGTTGAACTTTCTCGATGTTCGATTTTTAAGTCAATAGAAAGAAGAAATATATTACCGTCAAATAAAAACTTTTAAACAATTTGGAATACTTTTTCAATCCATCGATAAACAACGCGCGTTTGTCTGACGAACGGTGCATGTAAATAAATTATCACCACGCCGGTCACACGTGCGAAAATTAGACGCATGCGCGAAAATTGCGGAAAACGAAGGTCGCGGCTGAGCCGGAGTCGACGACTTCGATGCAGCACGTGGACTAATACTTCCGCGCAAGGTCGATCGGCCGTTATGTATTCGCCGAAATAGAAAATAGTCAGGTGGATAGGATAGTGTTTGATAGGGGGTAATTGCCGAGACTATAAGTATAATGATGGATCCGGTAAAATTGCTGTAAAATATGCGGTTATGATTGTTTTCCGGATCGTAGAAGGGAAATTTGAACTTTTCTGCGGAATGCCAATTTCAACATACATAGTCTATGTTTGCCATGGCGTTTGTCATTACTATATGTTATAATTTTCTAATTTTCAATTTTCTTCCGTATTTTTATTTACATAGTTAAAAATCGAAAATTGAAAAGGATAAGAGGAAAACGTGAGATAAAACTGTCAGTAAGCATGTAGTTTAATTAGTACTGATTCCGATATCCTCTTATATAAATTACATATGTATTAAAATTATATATCATATAAGTATATAATAATGGCAAAATGGACAAAAAGCTGTCAATATTAAGCTCCAAAAACACGACTAAATTTGGAAAAATAAAGCTTTAATTCGAGCTATCGTTGAAAATAGACGCTCGTGTGCAAAGTTACGAGCATTTGAAAGTGATAAAAAAATGACTACAAATCGTCAATTAACACAATTTATTATAAAGTATTTAAACATTGTTGTCATTGTTTGCAAATTTTTAATTTTCCTAACTTTGCACATGAAGGTCTATTTTAAACGATTCTTAGCTTAAATTAAGCTCTTTTCTTCTAATTTAATTTTCATGTTTTCCCAAATTTGTCCATGGTTTTGTGAGTTTAATATTGGCTCATCAATTATAGTGGCTGCATTTCGAACATTTTTCTCAAACGAAATTTCTATACGAATAATTAACGATCAGTATGTCAAGAATCATTTTGTGGATTTTTCGTATATTATAAAACTTATTCAACAAGAAAAAAAATCTTGCAGAAGGTATTATTGGGTGAGCCTCGATGTTTGTTTTCTTCACTTGCTGAACTGTTGAAGTAGCAATTTTTTTTTTAGAATTCCACATATATTTACAAAGTGCGTAGTTCTTTATACAAACAAATTATGCCGCACAAGTACTTTTTATTGATGTTTAAAATTGGTATACCTTATTTTGAACAGTTCAACATACCCCAGAACCCCCTCTCTCAAAATCGAACTGATATTTTACACTCACACTCCGTGAACCACCCGAAACCTGTACTTCCTATTCCCTTTAATATTTATCGAAACGTAAAAGTCACGACAACACGGCGACTCATGCCTGCGACCACCCAATCGACTTCCCATATACATACGCACACGCGCCTATCTTTATCTATTATAAATGCGAGCATCACATCAACATTTGACTTTTCCTAAATTTGACATTCTTCCATAGATACACGTGACAAACTCCACCGCCTCGACCTCTAGGCCTTACCTACCTATTACCGCACGAGTGTTCCACTTTTTTTCCCCTGTGCGAAATGAAAACACAATATCGACGTCGTATTATATGATACACACAGAACGCGCGCGTCTTTAAACAACCGATAATTGTCGTCTGAAGAGGCCGCAGCGACGACAACGACGACGACCTTGGGAAAGGAAGAGAGGTAAGAAAACTGTCAATTATAGAGGGGACAAAACAGCGTCTTTGCGACGCGAAAGTTCGACGATGATATGAGCGGCTCGCGTGTCGTTGACGATTGGTCGCGCGCGCGATGGTTTGGTTTTACGAGAGGCGACTATCCATGAGGAGGGTAAATAATTGAGCGGTGAAGTGGTGAGATGATGGGATATATTGGAGTTCGATGACATTGTTAGGGGTATATAGGCTCGGACATTTGCTTTGGAATTATAATTGTCCACTTTGGCCGGTAATAATAATTTCACCAGAATGCTGTCAATTTTTGTTTCTCATATTTGTGAATATTTATTCCGATTTTCGGCGAATTTAGTTATTTATGTAGGGAGTTAGAGGATGATAGCGGATTTTAACGGGGCTTTGAGAGCCGATTTCTGGTATCTAAAATGAAGCTCAGTATTCCTGATTCCATCTCACATATTCTTTTTTCATTTTAATATTTTGCATGATAATAGGAAAACGAGCAAAATATGATTATAAAAATAGTCAGGAAAAGCTAAGATTTAAGCTTTGTTTCGTTAAAAATTATTAATTTTTCACGAAATTATGAGCAATTTATTGACGATACATTAAATCGTGCAAAAATAAATCGAATTACCATTTCATTACGCTATCTTTAACGGCTTATAATTTCCAGAAAGATTAATTTTTATCACACTCCGTGCGCAAAGTGCCCATTCTGCGGACACAAGCGTGTGAAAACTCGGGCTTTCAATTGAAATATTTGGTATGGTTAATTAAGGGATTTTAAAGATTGGCATGTTTCTTGCTCCATCGGGCAACTTAGTGGCGAATGTCAGCGTTGAATTCCAAGTAGACAAACGAGCTAATGATTTTTCTTTTTCTTGCACTTCGCTATTATGCGCGACGCGGAAAGTCCCTATCCTTTAATAATTTATAACGATACCAGGATCGTTCTGACTCATCGTAAACAGTCAAATCATTCGCTTCTCATTTACAGCCGGTGACCTTCTACAGGTTGAGACTCATAGTATACAAACGGTTGAAATAATGTTTAATTGAAAGTCTAATTTTCTTTTCGTTTTTCGTAAATGACCCAATGAAAGATAAATTATAAATTGATTGTGTATCTCCACTAATAGTACATGAATACAAGTTATTTGAAATATTGACATATATGTGGAATTCTACAAGAAATTATGCCTAAATGAGGTGCAAAAATCACAAAAATTCAAAGTTGAAGAACACCTCTGACAACTATTTTTTCTTATTACATAGGTATTATACTGCGTGAAAAAAGTGTCGATCATAGGAACTCGGTATAGTGTTTTTCAAAAGCTGTATGCTTTTCATTTTTCTTATGGGAATTTAACATGGGAAAAATGAACAAAAAGTATAGACACTGATAATTAATCAATAGCAAGCTATTAAACATAAAAGAAAAGAGCTTTAATTTGAAATGAGAATCGTTAAAACCGGTCCATTCGGCGCAAAGTAAAGTACATTTGAGAATGATGAGTGAATTACGTGGATTTGGGAAAAATCGCTCATTTTTGGTCATTTTTCGCGATTTTCAACTGCACCTAATTTTGCGCCAAATTGACCGATTTTTCCAATTCTCATCTCAAATTAAAGCTCTTTTCTTCTACTTTAAGCACTATTTTGTGTACATAATCAATTTGTAATTTATCTTTCATTGGATCATTTACGAGAAACGGAAAGAAAATTAGACTTTCAATTAAACATTATTTTAACCGTTTGTATACTATGAGTTTCAACCTGTAGAAGGTCACCGGCTGTAAATGAGAAGCGAATGATTTGGCAATTTACAATGAGTCAGAACGATCCTGGTATCGTTATAAATTATTAAAGGATATTAGGGACTTTTCGCATCGCGCATAATAGCGAAGTGCAAGAAAAAGAAAAATCATTAGCTCGTTTGTCTACTTGGAATTCAACGTTGACATTCGCCACTAAGTTGCCCGATGGGACAAGAAACTTGTCAATCTTTAAAATCCCTTAATTAACCATACCAAATTCAATATTTCATACGTAACCTCATTCCAGAGTACCTCTGAATCATACACCTACCCGCGTCGCAGAACTTGAAAACTTTATACCACATACCCCCGCTTTACAACACATTTCAACTGTATACATATGCATAAAGTACACACATCCACGGCAATCAAGCTTCTACCGCGCGACGAAATAAACGTAATTCCTATAACCGCTCATTAGCCTCTGGCCACTCCTACAACCTGCCACTATATACTACATCTGACTCATCATCGTATGTGCGCTTAGGACTCCTGGAAACCCTGGAGCGCCTTGAGTCGCCTCGACTTGCGACAATTTTCAACAATTATCGCTCGCTCGTTGGAATTGATTTTATCTTCTCCGTAGGGAGGAGAAACAGTCGCAGGGTCGCGGCGCCCTCAATTCTATCATACACATATTATCTAGCCTCGCCCCCACTCGCAAGAGAGAGGCGGAGAGACAGAGACAGTAGACCATAAGAAGAAGCGCACATTCAGTGTAAGGTATGTAATTTAGCCCGGGGTCTTTAAGCGCGACGGGTCAATATTTTATGGCAAGGATATATAGGGAGGCGCGGGGAATCGACGACGACGACTTTGAAGTGACTTCTTCTTCGCTGCTGCCGCCCGTCGCGTCGTCTAAGCTGGCATTTTTTCCGTATTATTGGGGGTCGTAGGACCGGGGCGTGCTGGTAATGTGGAAGATGGCGAATTTCGTGGTAATAAGGCAGAAGGGTGGGTTAAGTATGATTGGGATGATTTTACTAACTATATAAGTAAACGTAAATTAACTTAAGACTGCGAAATTGATAATCTCTAAATATAAACAGGGAAAAAACTCTATTTCAGTAGTTAAATAAAGTAGTGCACTTCCGAAATAGTGGGCATCTACTATTTTAGTAGTGCGTATAAACTTTTTTTTAAATAGCGAAATTTAACTATTTAACAGAAAGTTAATTATATACTGCAGCCATCAAAATTTGATTATTTCCGTCATCAGTAACTTTTTTTGTTGCGGGTTTTTACGGTCTGTGGGTACGAAACCGTATAGTATAATTTCTACAAAACTCTTTATGATGATTTTTACTTAATTATTTTCTCATTGCATGGACAGAATTTTGGTGTAAAAAATACTACGACAGTTTGGTAATCCTGGAACAACTGAAATCCGGTCAAAAATTACGGGGATCCCATTGTAATTTTTACCGCGGACTATCACAATAATTTTTCTAACTCAAACTGTAAAGTTTGAATTTTCATAGAAAAATTCTCTTCACGTAAAGATATATCAAATTAAACTTCAACCAAATTACTAAACTTAAAAAAACACACTGGGGTTCCAAGAAAACATAAATAAGTACAAACGCGATTCTCCATAATATCACATTTCGATCGATATCAGTAAGTGTATAACACTGTTTCGCGAGTTAAAAGCTCTTTCAATGCGCTTTTTAAGCTGCATTAATCTTTCACATAGAGCCGTGTTCCATGCAGCGGAGAAGGTATATATCAGCCGATGCACGTATTACTAAGTTTACGCCGTGTCGTCGTCGTCGTTGCGATCGCCCACATGCTGAATGAGTTATTAGATGTCTTCAAGGATATTTTGAAGTGCATCGCGTTCTCTTTTCGCTTTTCAATTAGCGCCCACACACACCACGCGAGCGTATGTATATATACGTGTGCCCGCTGCGATGTGACCGCGACACGTTTGATGAACTTGTTGCGCGTCGGCTAGCGGAGAACGGTGCTATATAATGGGAAGAGATGTGTAAAAATCGGATTGGGATTTTCATTATAATTTCATTGTTTTTAGTTTTCTAAAGTTATGTAAACTTATTCTATTTTTAATTATGTTAATAAAACGTAGTTTAATTAGCACACAATAATACTGTGTGGCTCTCACAACTGACACGTTTACGATTTGCATTATATAAATTAAGCATTTCCTTGACCCGGTTCGGAGTTCATTATACTTTATCTGAATTTCCGTATCGAATTTGTTATATGATCTTGAAAACTACCCTACACGATAGACAATCATTTAAATGTGTCCACTGTATAATGAATGAAATCTATAGTTTTCAAGGTATGCTACTTGTCTAGTTTAAATGGCCGGTACGCGAGCACTAAAGTCGCCATTGAATATGAGTACCTATATACTTGCTCAAAGAATGCCATTAGCCATTTATTGTTTATTAACTATTTAAACTCTTTTTATTGAAAAGTAGTCGCTAAACGTTTCTCATTACAAGGTTTAAAACATTATTTATTTACAGTTTACATAAATTAATTGTTTATACAATAATGTAGTTACAAACATTTATTATATGTATATGTATGGTATTACAATCTTTTGGAATTTATTCTATGATTTAATATTTATAATTGTTTTTAATAATTAAATTTTTTTAACAATTATAACTGTTTATCTTATTTCGAATGAAAAATAACTCATTGATCAAATTAACTTTTACTATTGTTGTTATTGTCACGAAGGTTTCCGTCGACGTTTGGACAACGTAGAAGACGAGAGACGCAATACTTTTTGACGTAAACTTCAAAATTGATCCCCGAGCGAGTGCGATGACGTTTTAAAACGACACTATATCCATGCGTCATCACATTAAAGGTGTTTAATGAGCTGAATTTGCACTATTATGTTGACCGAGATTCACCTCGTTCACGTTTTCCAGAATATATATTCGATATAATTATTATTAGAAACGCTTATTTGCAATGTTTTATTTTTGAATAAAAAATTAAAGAACGAGTAAACAAATATGGCATTGCTTACAATTAATGCATTAGAGTGTTTTTTTTTTTAATGAAATTAATGGTCATGTTGTCAAGAGATTATGTGTCAGATGGAATAGAACACTCAAAAGGATCTTCTTTTCAATTTTTTTCTCCACTATATTGTTAGCAGAATCACTAAAACTGAGAATCCTCGAAGAAACTAAGACGTTTCTTCCAGACTACTGGAGTGGATTCTCCAGATGTTCTGCTATTATAAGACATAAAGTTTAGAGCAACTTTCTATAATAGCGAAAAAAACATGAGAAAAAGATTCTCTTGTACTTTTGAGTGTTCCATTCCATCTGACATTGAGCAATTGGCCACATAAACATGAGTTTCATTTTTTGATACATAACAAGGTGGCTGGATTTGGAGTTTTTATATAATATATATCTAGTTGTTTTTATTAATTCTAAATTAATTGGACCGGAAATTTTTGATAATAGCCTAATAATATGAAAAATGAATTGTTTCCACAGTGGAAATTCTTGCTTATATTGATTATTTATTGAGTAATTACACTCGAGCAAGACAATGCCGTGACTTACATTTAATTGACGTTACGAATGTCGACAATTTCCACTGTAAAGCATGAATTTTACAGTATGAGACAAGATAATTAAGGTTAACAAATGTTGAATTATTCCTCCAATACAAATAAGCCTATACCTATAATATGTTAATTTACCATAATTAAAAGCTCATAATAACAGATCCCTCATCCCATGACTATATGGATATGATTCTCAGCAAAAGTGCATATTTTGTCCTATAACGCCCGTGGATATCTTACAGTGTAAAATCTTAAATTTTTTCAAAAAATACATTTTGCTTACAAGAATAAAACGAAAATTACTTTAGAACATCAGTGAATTTGAAAATTCCAAGTTGTCCATTATTATTCAATGAAAGAGGATTATTTATACTACCACAGGGATTACATGTATAAAAATATGCACTTTTTCTAAGAATCACCCATATATACATCACAACTTACTTGCACTCACTATTCCCCAGCTTCTAAAATAACCCTACAGTACCAATCCCACCCATACATCGCACCTCGTTCACTCGTCACCCAGCGCTCAATTCATGTTTACCCGCATCGCAGTCGTCGCGCCTCCGCATGCATGAGCCTATCCTCCTCTCTGACGCTTCCTGCATGCATGCGAGCCCGGCATGCATACATGCATATACCTATATACTTATACACTCGGCCGCGTTCGTAACTGTATGACTGATAGTCGCGCGGGGCGTACCTACGTGTACATTGCGCGCGCGCGCGCGGGGAGAACTTGACATTGAACCTTCGAGCGCGCGCGCGAACCTCGCTCGTGTGCGCTACTTGTCAAACACAAACAATATATGTATACATGTATGTACGTACATATATGTACGGCAGCTAGTGCACGCAAGAGTGTTGATGTAAAAAAGGTGTGTACGTAAATGATGGAGAGGGGGTGGAGTGAAAGATGTGCGCGAATGCAGATGCTTGTAATAACGAGCCAAGTTGGAGGGAGAATCCAGGTAAAGAGTGATTATATCAGAGGATGATGAAGCAGAATTCAGGTATGCATGATGCGCATACCGGCGAGGCGTATTCTATAGGAAAGACCTGACGAAAAGTACAATACCTATACATGCAAAGCGCTAAATAAATCGCTTTATTATGCAATAAAAGAGTTCGCACCCCCATATGCACTCCAAGCGCAACCAGTGATACCGCAGCGTAATTGCCATATAGAACCCCGCTTCCTCCCTAGCTCGCGCGTCCAGAAAATATAAGCTATAGAGTGAAAGAGCCTAGCCAAGCCCCGTACAGCCACAGACAGACATACACAGTAGCACGCTAGCGGCCTATAGAGAGAAAGACAAGAGAAAGAAACAGTGGTGGGGTGAAATATCGTGCGCAGGGTGAAAAAAAAGCGTCCTCAGGGCGCGTGCGCGAGCCAGGGTGTAGTAACCCTTGGTTACCGGTACCGTCCGTCCCCTATCGGCCGTGGCGATCGCTCGCCGGCACTCACAACGCTCCCAGTCGCGGGCACCGGCGCATCGCTCTTCCCTATATACACCTCTCTATACTCTCTCTATGCAAAGTCTGTGTATACATTATACCTACGCGAGTGAGTACGTGCAATAAATATACAACAACCGGGGGGTATATAAATCGGTAGCGCGCGGGTATCTGTGTCGGTTTTGAATGAAATCGCGAAAGAGACGCAGGTGTTGTCGCAGCAGCGGTGGCAGAACAGCAGCAGCAAGTTCAAGGCAACGGCAGGTTGCCGACGGTCGTGGATAATCTACTGACCCTCGGCGTTGCTGGCAAATTCATGTGGACCGTACTGCTGGTCGGTATTATCGGCAAGACGATATTACGCAAGTTAAGACGTTTCGATCGTATTTACGCGGAGGGCATGAGGTTCGCCAATGTGACCGGCAACCAGCGCAGCATCAAGTTCCACGGCTAATAGTGTGTGTGTGTATGGTAGCGGGATGGTCATGACGAACGCCGACGACGAGTCGAATTGAGAGCTGCATCAACGAGGGCTATACAATATTACTGTTGCTGCTGTTGTTGTTGTTAACAATAATAAAGGGAGAGAGATTTGGTGGGTGAGAGGCGCGACGCGCGCGCTCGAGAGAGCTCCGAAGGCTCGATCGATCGGTGGAACGAACGGACGAACGGTTGCGCGCGCGTGTGTGTGTGTGCGCGTGGGAAAGAACGCGCGCGAGTGTGCTATAATAGAGCGCGCGTGGCGCGGACGACGCGCGGTTATTGTCGTATAGTTTTTTTTCAGTGGTTTGAGGTTTTTTTTTATACTTTTGGGAATAATTGTGACAGCTGTGGCGTGGTAGTGAAGAGGAGGAAGAGAAGAGAAGTGGACACCAGGGTTGAGCTGAGACTGGGTGTGCGCGAGTTACGGACATGTGAGTAAATGGCCGTGGAAGGACCGAGCCACCCTTCCAACGACCTACTATGGGCATCTGCCTGGACACAGGTGAGTCATATGAGGAATTCGTCGAGTGAAAATGTGCTGTGTAGGTGTGGATGAGGGGATCGATGTAGTATCGGTTGGGGAAAGTTTAGCAAGATGTGTTCGCGTGTATGCTTGGGGGTATATAGGGAATCAATGGTCATAGTGAAGAGGGAAGGTGTGATTTTCGATGGGGATGTAGGCGTTTGAGGTAACGTGGAATCGGTGCTGGCCAAGTGTTGTATATGTTGGTAGATTCTCGCGAGTAGGAGTGGATGTTTCTTTGCAATCTATCTGAATTCGAATAAGATAAAATCGGTCGTAAATGCACTTATTTGAGTGATTTCAGCACTTATTCGAATATGTGGAGGGTATGTTTTGTATAGCAGTGGTACAATGGAAAAGGATAATAATACAGGATAGAATACTTTCATAAACTCGTAGTAGAAATTGCTTTATTGTTTATATAGCGCATTATATAGTTTAAAGTTTAATTATATTGTTCGCAAGGTATTTACAAAACGACATCGTTCTTATATTCACCACAATACGACGATTCATTTGTTATCGCGCACGTGGATGATGTCGACTTGTGCCAAAACGCTTTACCTAATAACAATCAATCAACGTGAGTATATTATTCGCGTGTCACAATGATTTTGACATGAAAAGGGAAAAACGACCGATTGAAGGTGGACAATCACGCTGTTTAGGCATAAAACGTGTATAAGCTCGTGTCGTGTATATTATACTTTCTTTAGCCGTAATTGAAGCGTAATAAAATTTGATAGTCGAGTCGTGAAAGTAAATGTTGATAAATTGACATTAATGCGAATGTAAATCTGAAATGTGGCTGGAGCAATAAAAACGGCATTTCTGTCACGCGCCGGTTGTGTATTACACGCGAGTAACGATATAGAGAAAACATTATGTTGTGGAAAGAAATATGATTTGTAAAACAAATCTGTATTGTGGACTGTTGTCTCACTTGACTAGATACTTTTGACAACTTCGTTAGATATTATTTCTTAATAATAATGTCAAATGTTTTTAATGAGAAACGAATAATGAAAACTAATAAAATACATTTTTAAAGTACAAAAGATATAAAAAATTAATGTGTGAAATGCGAATGTCGCCAGTAAATTCTTATATTGTATATGTTGTAATAATTCAATAGTGCACAACAGCCAATATACGAATAACTGTACTATTATGTTTATTGAATTATGCTGCTTGGAACATATTGTTCTAGAAATATAGATTTGCTTGAATATAAGTAAAAGAAAACATAAAAGTAGTATATGGAAAATGGGTGAATTTACAGTATAGCATAGTCTGCATTCGTCACTTCCTCCATAATTTTTATCTAAATTCCATATTTTCAACGAAATTGGCACTACCATAGAACAATATTCGTTTATTTTATGAATTAAATAAAAATCAAGCCAACTTTAGTAAAAACGATTGTTTTATTAATTCGTAAAAAAAGTTAACGTATTTAAGAATATAAAAGTGACTGTCGTATATTGCATTCCTTGAGCCATTCTATCAAGTTTTGCAATAGTTAAATATTCTTTCAAGGCGTTATTTCTGAATAAAACAGAGACTTTTTCAATTCGATTTTAAACTTATACAGTCGCATCCAATTAAATTGTTCTCATAGAAATTTTTTTTTTTTCGTAATAATTTTTTCTCATCATGACTATCAAAATCATTAATCGCGTTTCTATATAAAATCCGTTCCCCAAATCATTCAAGACCAACATCATCTTTTAAAAATCTCTGATAAAACCAGCATACATTCAACCGACCACTACACCTCCCCATTAAAAATACCCCCATCACCTTTCTTACCAATTAACCCCGCGTTACGCTACAACGACCACCCACACATACACCAAACTATACCGAATACGCCGACCGGAACACCCTGCCTGGGAGGGGGTCACACACAGCGCTGCAAACTGAAACTGCGCTCGCAAATATAGCCGGCGCGCTCGTAAAGCATCGAAACTCATCGCCTCCTCCTCCTCCTCTCATCGACCGGATTGTCTCGAGCGAACGCGCGCACAAGGTAAAGGTCGCGCGCGAGTCTCGCGGTCGCCCTGCTGCAGCGACACACACATACACCACATGACGTATGCACCTGCCCGTGTCCGCTCGATCGATGCCACACCGGCATATATAGACACTAGCTGCTCTCTCACTCTACCTCGTGCATGCAGGAACGCGGAAAAAAACATGTTGTCCGGCCTGATGATAATGCACGCATTATATCCGTGTGTAGGTAATGGCGAAGGAGTAGAGGTAGTCTACTGACGTGTAATATAGGGGCTGTGAACCCTTGAACTCGGTGTCGCGGACAGACATGCCGGCGCCAGATTTTCGTCTGCGGGTGTGTGTAGAGATATAGGTATTGTTATATAGAGGTATTTTTTCGCCGCTCTCTGATGGTGAATGTTTGATGAGGTAGGGGTAGGAGGGAGAATAAGTTGGCGACGGGATTCGCGCGAGTGTATGTACGACAGTTGTGTGGGTGTCTTATATGTAGGTCACTTTCGCGGTCGATGATGTGAGAGGTGAATGAATGAGGATTTTTGGTGGTAATTATAAGGGTGCGAATTTATATTGGTGCGAATTTTCGGTGTATAGGAGTTGTGAATTTAATGGAGGAATGGATCGCGCATTTTCCTGTCTTCGAGTGTGCCTCTTAAAAAGTAGAGCAAGTCGGCGTTGTTTTTCATTGCCAAACGCCGCGGTCAATATAGGCTTGAATACGTTAATTCCGAAAGTTCAGAACTTACTTATTCTAGTGGATTATCCCTTCCCACGGTACAGCGATATTGTACCCTTACATATATCTTTGCCATTGAAAAATTAGCACACAAATATGTCCAGACAAACGTACGAATGAAATTTTAAAAAACCAGCGCGGTCGCATCATAATAATTCTATCACCATATTATCTAACCTTCCGCTCGCCGCATCCAATATTCATGCCTATTTTTCCACTGGAAAATAACGCATACACGAGCGCTTCCGGGAAATCCATTGACAATCTATACTTTTTGACTCACTCGCTCTCGCGATGCACATTTCGATGTCGCTACCAATATTTGCACGCACAGCATAGGGTACCCGTTCTGGCCACCGTAAGGATTCTTTTTTCACCGGTTCTGGCCACCTAAAAATCCATTTAAGAACATGGATATGTGGCCAAAAACGGAGCAGTGGCCAAAACCGGTACGTCTACCCTACCGCGCGTGTCGGCGATCGTCTCTCAATTCTGTGAACAATTATATATGGTTTCGCTGAATTCTCGTTGGCCTGTTAGAAACAATCAGAGCTTTTGCTTATCGATATTACACATACGTTTTAAAATATGTGTATAGTCGTACAGGAAAAAGCGATTTTTAATGAACTCGCTCTGCGTGTAAAATGAAATCAATGAACCGAGATAGCCCAACTCTGACGCTCATTGCACAGATAATCGGAGTGTATATATAGGGGACTACTGCTTATGATAAATGCAGCTGGATTGTTATTTATAGTCCTGGTTGATCGGCTTGATGTTTCACTTTTTTTGTTGCCGTTATATCTGTGGTTGCCCAGAAAAACGACTTAAGTTCATTGTTTCCAAATTTGAGATAACACCATATTTCGTATACTTAAATACCTATCTTTCATATGTCATGGTTATAATAAGTAAAAATATGCAGAAACCACAAAATATCGCATAGTGCAAAACGACTTAAGTCCATTTCGATAAAAATTTTTCCCGGAAAAACAACTTAATTCCGTATTTTATACATTAAATGTTTTTTAATATAGTCTTAATTGATTTAACTTTGTATATAAATTAAAAAAAATTAAAGTATTTAACAAAAAAGAGGCTTTATTTTGATAAAAAAGACTTAATTTGAATATTTATTCAACTACGTTATTTATTTCAATACAAATAACGTTGAATAAATAATTTACAAAACTAATAATAAAAAT
>UXGD01005496.1:0-14337 GCA_900474315.1 Torymus auratus
TGATGAGAATTTATTTAATTAAATAAAAACCGTTCTGTTGGTAATTAGGAATCTGCAATTAACCTACTTTTTAAACGGGGATAACTAACGAAAGCGTTAATAGAATCACTAAAAAAAAATCCTGCATATAGGGTTTATGTTTACGGAGCGCTTGACAAATTTTTTTTTTCCGAATAGACGCTTGAATGTTGATTTAAAAAATATTGAAATTGACGGTTACACATGGCCTTAATAGATTGTCGTAATATATTAATACTTAAATTTACCAATTATATACGACCTCACTAATCATGCACATTATTCTCTTGCTCAAATAATGACGCTAATTTTTACGTGAGCTGCATAAAGGGAACTGTCCCGATCACCGGTAGGTAAGCACACAAACCCCTTGTAGCTGAGGTCGTAGTACACAAAGCGCGAAGGCGGTAAACTCGCTAAAGGTTGAGGTAACGAGTCCGAGTTAAAGAGTAACGAGGCAACCCGATACTTTTGCTCGTGCATATTATATTTCGATATCCGGAGCTTTAGAAGCTTGCCATTTACATAGAAGGCGAATATCGTCTGCGCTTTGAAAGTTATCTAGATTGTGTTAAAAGTTGACGGAACATTGGTCGATTGACTAACGAGGTTTGACGATAAGTGGATTGTAATCGGCGATCGAAAGTTATGTAGGAATTAGTAATGAGTGCTGAGTGATCAGTTTCGGAATGAGAGAAACGTTACCTCGCTATTTCAAGAAAGTAAATTCAATTTTCATCTGTGATTTGAGAGGGTTGTTTTTAAATCGTCGTGGTATTAAATCAAGTCAAACATTGGAGATATTTAAAAATAAAATAGCTCGGGTCAGAATTATTAATAAGATATGAGAAGTTGGCAGGATAAAGTAGTAATCAGAACTTTCGTTCTGTAACAGGATTGTGTATCTTTAGCGAAGAGTGATCCAATAAATTAGTACAATTACGTTAGGTATTTCTAGTGAATTTAATCAGAGAAAGCTCGTAACAAATAAAAAAGGATGTCCGTTATCTTAGGGCAGTTGATGTAATTTGATTCAATTTGCTAATTTACTGTCAACTAAAGTGCTTACCATTTATCTGTAAAAATAGTATAAAATAAGAGCTGTTACATTAATGAATGAAGTTAACTTCATTTGTATGCGAATGACATTAGTTTTCTTTCTGATATTTTTAAGAACTCCGTAGACTCTATAATTTACAAAGTCTTGGAGTATTTTTGACCATTAAATACATCTGTATTTGTATACAATTAACTTTTTCAGATCGAAAACAACACAATCCCCAACGCAATAATAAAAAGATACACAATTTGTTTAGCTTTAGATGATGATTCGCCATTATCACTTTCAACAATCTTCACTCAGTTATCTGACACGCCGATTAGCTGACCAGCAATACAGAGCCGTCAGCCCGGATAAATTACAATACACCACTTATCCTTTTCCTTCATCTCCCGTCACCTCCCGATCCCTGACCTCGCCCCCCAAAAAAACACGATCATTCGCCTCTGAACTCCGATACCTCGAAGTATCGAAGACTATAGCTATCCGCTTACACTGCACACAGCTCGTCAGCGAACGGTAACACCGAATCTTGCTGTCATTAACATCGGCCCGATCATCGCGATAACGATTTTATTGCGGCTGCAAAGGGCGTGCAAACGAAGAGAGAAAGACAGGCGCGCAAAAAGGTGCCATCAACGCGTCGCGCCGGTAAATGACAGCCGATAGTCGACGTTACAACGCTTTCGCGAGCGCGCCGATCGATCGCCTATGGGAAATCTTTTACGCATCTGTTTTACGCGTTAGCTCGCGCGCTCGTCTGTCGTCTATTTTATTGAAAGGATCGTAAAAGAGCGGTTAAAAATAAAGGAAGAAAGAATGACGTGTAGCTGTATTTTCTTGGAAAAGAATGAATAAACTTCAAATTTCTTGGCGATAAGAGATAATTTTTGTTTACAGGGTGTAAACGTTTATAAAAATTGTCTAAAAATTTCATATCAACGTAATTATGGAATTATATACATTTCGTAAGATATCATAATTTGATAGAACTAAATTAAATATATCTCTCCTGCCTTTATAGGATGTAGGAATGGTAGGACCCTTGCATCACATTATTTATCCACAACACACATGTACTAAACTACCACAGCAAATAATTATTATTATTATAATTATTATCATAAATAGACGCATTTAGACATACAACCACTCGAGGACCCGCATACACACACGGCGCGTATATTGACATACGATCCACTGGACGTAAACATATAAGCAAGGGGTGCGGTACTCACCGTCATCTCCGCGTACGGATGGTCAATGAAGGTCAGTTCGGACTCCTCACCCGCCAGCAGCACGTTTACCGTCTTCTCGCCGGACTCGTCATCTGAAACACACATACAGAGGCACTTGCATCACAACGTCAACTCTTCAGGGAAGTGTTTCGCAACGTATATAGATAGCCAAGATTTTATTACTGTTACACTCCCTTGCGTGTATTTACCTTGCGTTGCGCACGGATGGGCACCGAAATTCATAAGCTTCGGGAAAAGGTAAATATACGAATACGGGAACAGAGAGAGGAAAGGAGAGGACGGTGTTTTCCTTTTGCGACATATATTGCAGGTGCGCACTTGCCCGCGCCTGTGGTATATGGATTGCTTTGAGGGCATCCGAAGCACCGTAAATATCGCTGTTAAAAAAAGTTACAGCGCCACGGACGCGGAAAAATGCAAATGGCGCGGCTGTGCAGCCGGGGTTTATATTGCTCGTTGACGTTTTCGGTTAAAATATGGTGGGTATAATTTTTTTGTAAGCTAAGCCGTAAAAGTTATGGTGTATTAGAGTTTTAAATTGAAGAGATTTAATTTTTAATTAAATCACATGTCGGCCCTCTAGTAATCTAAAAGTTTACTTTTAAAACTGCTAGATTAACAGCTGCAAACAGAAGGGAACAGCTTATGTTTAGGTACACTGAAAAAATATATGATATGTTGAAGGAAATCGGACTTAAAACAAATAATATTTACTTAAACAAGTTCAACTTTCTCGAACATATCAGATATTTATTCAGTGTTAAAATAAAATACGAAAATTATTTAAAAAAAATATGTATAGTATCCTTCAAAAATAACTGAACACGTTACACTACCATCTGAATTTTCGTGAAAATCCTCTCAAAATTCCCGCACTTCCCTTACCACAGAGAAATTGTCAAAACACTCTCCGCATTCAAAAGCAGCTAGAAACAAGAAAATATCGCCCCAACTCATCATCACGCTACTTTACACATATATACATATATATATATATACTGTGCATTGGAAGACTCGCTCTCCCCATATGCACACCCAGTTAAAGAACATCAAACCCCGCTCGTCGCGACCGAGACACGAACGATGACGAATCACTTGAAAAGCTGGCGTGCGCGCGCGCTTCACAGTCATCCAGCCCTCGTTATACATACCCGAAAAGAATATTCTATTACCCTCGAACGCGCGCAGTTTCCATTTTTCCTCTCCCGCTTTAATCCTGAAAAATCGGGGTTAACTCTCGCGATAAATCATGCCGTGTCTTCCGGCAGACGCTCGATCGCTCACGTTCGCTCGGCTCTGGCGCATAAGTCAATATGCGTGTGCGAGGCGGTGGTCGTGTATGTAGGTGAAAATTGCGCGCGTGGGTGAGAGAGAAACGTCGGTGTACGGCCTCTTCAACCGCGCGTATATTTTACGACGCGCGCGCGGAAGCTTAATTGGCAGTAAAATTTTTTCCCAGGCTAGCGTGACCTTATGCCACGCTATATCGGCGCGCATTCCGACCGTCGTAAATTAAATGCACTTTATAGGTAGCGCGCGGCCAGCGTCCTGTCTCTCTCGTTCGTACACACACGTATACGCTCCGGTTTGTCAGCCTCGGTATTTTTTCGGTCGCTATAGAGATGGGGACGAGATGGACGCGCGACGGGCGACAGTCGGTGTAAATAACTTACACGGGAGTGACCGGTGGAGATTTTATAACAGAGATGTTGCGTTTGGGATTGCAGTAAGCGGTAATGAATTTGTTTGAAGAATGGATTTTGGGTTGTGATATCACGGTTGGAATGACGTGGTAAAAATTACTGTATGGTTTATAGGTTACGTGTAGTACTAAAGATGATTTTGGGACTGCCATGGAATTTTTTTACTTATTGGTATTGTTGTGATGAGAAACTTTCGGTTATTTTGAGTAAAAATGACGCAGATTCTATGGAAATTGGTCATCTGATTTGGAGGTATTTTTTACTCCACGACTTCATATACTTTTAGATTGAATTGAAACGTTGATCAGCGTAAGACTATAAACCGCTGATTTTATGAACAATGGA
Source organism: Torymus auratus (assembly GCA_900474315.1). NCBI lineage: Eukaryota > Metazoa > Arthropoda > Insecta > Hymenoptera > Torymidae > Torymus > Torymus auratus. Next base: position 4,386 of record UXGD01005496.1, read on the forward strand.
AATAGCTATAAAACCATAGATATGATCTGGATATAATCTATGAATGTTGCTTAACTAAGGTACACATTTGTTAATACATACAATTTTCAAAATTTTAAATTATTAATAAGACTACTACGTATAACATCTATTTTTCATCGGATAAAATAATTTTCACTATGTATTTCACAAAAATTTTCAAGATAAATTCTATCGGTTTAATTTTATGAATAGTTTAGAAAGATCTCTGAAAATTGACTGAGTAAAATTTATATACATTTTTATTAATAATGACTTTAATAGGATAAAAATTGAAATAATCAAGTGAATAAAATTTTATTATTTCAATAGCTTTTAAAAGGTAAAAAAAATGTCAAGTAATTTTAGAGGAAAAAATAAATTCGCTGACCTAAATATTAACTTTATTAAAACCCACATTTTTTTCGTCATATTGAAATTCGAAATTCTCCAAAATCTTAATTACAATAATGTATTTATTTCGTTATCAATGATAATTACCATTTTACGTAACAGCTTTTATTGTTATTACAAATTATATATAATTAAAACATATCCCATTATTATTTTTAATTACAAAACGGTCTTATTCGCGCAGATATAGTTTTCGTGTACGCCACAGCGCCTCGGCCCATTCGGTGCATCTGCCTGACAGGCACGTTATTAACTGTAAAATTAAAGGAGTAAAAAGGGAGCGAGAGTGAGCTAGCCAGCGCGGATTAATGAACGAATCGCCGAGAAATATACGCGAAATTGAACGGATTTTCGTGCTCTGACGTAATTGCGCTTATTCCGGGCTTTTTTATTGTCCGGACGCACGAGCGCAGGAGCGCGCGATGATTCACGCGTATACACAGGGGCGCCTCGGCGAAAGGAGCGAGCCATGTGAAAAATTTTAATTGTACAATTACACACGTGTTATTGCATATTGGAGCGAAAAATCTCGCTGAATCTAATAAATTTAGTTAAAAATTTTTAATAAGCGCAACGGTACTATTTTTCAGTTATATCGTGAAAAATCGAATTGCAATAGCTGTATTTTCAGCGCGTGTTCTCGAAATTCCGGAGAATTAAAACAACGTGGTGAAAGAATGAATGATATGACGTACTAAAAAATTGTACCTGTCACTTTTTCGTCGGGGTGTATGTACGCATTTTGACGGATTTTTATGGCGATTTTTTTGTTCATTTTTTCGATTTTTACGTCGTTATCGGCTAGATATTGCCGATGCGAAAAGTCACTAATAATAGTGCCGCACATCGATATGGAACTTTGACAGTAGAATTTATTCTAATATGAACAATGCAATTTGTGATAGGCTTTGAGATTCAAAAAATTATCGCCTCAGAAGACTTCGACCATCATTTTGCGATGCAAATTTTGATTTTTGAAATAATGGCGTAAAGTTGAAATGAGTGTATGGTGATAGCTATAATAAAATTAAAACTTTTTATAGAAGTTCAAACTTTGGATACCAACGTATAAAGTTTAAAAAGAAAAGAAGATTTTGCGTCTACATTGCAACTTTACTTTAAGATGAGAAAAACTTTTAATATTACCACGTCTATAACAGCCAAATGATGCATTATGTATTTTGACGTGCTTTCGGGCGATAAATAGCAAACTATATTATAATTTTGGCCACTGTAATAGTGTATCATGTAGTAAACTTTACAATTTCATTTGAATTTGTATATAATATAATATATAGAGTTGAAAAAATATGGCAACAATGAAACTTCAAAATTGGAGCACAGTCCGTGATTAAATTAGAACGTTACAATGCGCTTAAAAGGTAAAAGCAGAGATTTGTAATTAAATCAGAAGCAGCTCAACGCTCGGCTAATGCGCCAGCAACAAATAAAGTATAGTTTCATTCCATATTATCATCGTTACCTTCAATTTTAGCTAAATATTGCTATAAATAGCAATTTATGCTACTTTTATTTTTTCCAGGGGATCAACATCTTAAGAAAAGTAGTAATCAGCTTCACAGGGAGAAGAACCGGCAACCTCAAAAAGATACGAACTAGAAAACAGTTTTAATTTTCAGAATCACCACAAGTGTTACACAAATTGTGCAATTAAGAGAGAAAACTTTTTCCTCCAAGTGCCTCAAAATGTGCGAAATATAAAAATATACGTTTTCAATTGCAAGTGCAAAGTTAGTGCGCCTCTAACTTTTACACTGCGGAAAATGAAACTCGTATTAAAAAAGTTTTCATTCCTGGACTCTCTGCTACAAAGCTTGTTCAAATTGAAAATAGCTCAATTTTCCCTCTATTGTGTTAAAGGGAGAAATTTAAAAGATAAATACGGCGAAAAATTCTCTCCGCTCATATACCTCCATTTATCACACTTATCCCTTTCAAAGTTTCTAATTGTTCCGTGAAATATTAGCCGCAAGCTCGCGGCGCCGCGCACCCGCGAGAGAAATGTTCAATTTAGAAATTCTATGAAATTAAATTACTCGCGCGGCATCTTTATTTTCTTCAACCTATAAACTTTTATTCCCCGCTAAAAGTGATGTATATAAAATACGACGAGACACGCATCACCGCGCGCGCACGCGCCTCATATACGCGAAACCGTACACAATGGACCCTACACCATCCACCCACGCTCGGGCTTATATACAATACATCTCGTGTCGCGCGCGCCAAGACCCGGAATAATCCACGTCGCTCGCGCTTCCGCCAACTTTTCTCCTCTCTCTTCGCGTCTCATAAACCGCTCGCAATAATCCAACTTATCGGACTAGGGGTGGGGCAGCACAACGGCCGTGCAATGATAACGTCGCGACGGTAGTTTTCCTTTTTTCTCTCTCTCTCTCTCCCAGCTCCGCTCGTAAAACGAGATAGAGTCCGGGCGTGGGAGTGCGAAGAAGCGATTTCGTCGTCGCTATGCTCTCTCCGTCTTTTCCGCGGCGTACGCCGGCCAAACTCTTGAGATTGTGCCCTTGAGATTTCTCGCGCGCGCGCTGCGCCGAGGAAACTCGAGACTTGTAGAACAAATAAGGGGCGTGCGCGAGACATGGGAATGGGGGAAGAGAAGCTGCGCGGACGAGAAAGTTCATCGACTGGGAGGAGGAGGGTGAGGAGGGAGGAAAGAGATAGCGATTTTGACTGACAATTAATGGGAGGACGCGGGCAGAAGGAAACGGTATAGGTAGTCATGATTATTTTGCTTCATCGTCCAATATTTATGTTTAATAGGTTTCGTTTTACTGTTATTACATGTTCTATGCGTGCTAGAGAATTACGGGAAGCACTAGGTTTTAACGTGTAGCTTATATTACACGCAACGTGTGATAAATTATTTATGTATGTAGTTTTGTTGTTTCTCGTAGTAGTTTATTTTTCATTATATCAGTATGGGAGCGTAACAGTAATAAGTATTCGCCAAGTTTTGTTTGCTTTGGAACGAAATTTTTTAACTTTGTCATGAAAAACATGTTAACATTTTTTTATAAGAGAAAAATAAAAAAGAAAGATTTGTAAAAGATAAAAGGAACAATGTCAACGTACAGAAATGCTTCATATCGTCAGTTGTGTTTAAATTCAAAGGCGAAAGTATTACACAATTTATCAACAGAAAATTTTGTAAACTATATGATGTTACGTTTCACACGTAACAATGAATATCATATCAAACATTGACTTCTGTACACATAACTTTTCCTTTGCGTCATTATCTCTCAGTCAATTTTTGTTTTTATTTTTGGAAAAATTCCACGTTCTCATGTTTCCTGCAGTTTTTTACTTATTAACACTAATTAACACAGATGAAAACTCACCGATCGACGTGTCGTAGGCATGTAGGTACTCGGACGTCATGAACTGGGACACAAGGCTGCTCTTACCAACCGAAGGTCCACCAAGCATGAGGACCCGGTAGGGCGCTGGGCCTTGCGATGCGCTGCTCTCCCGCGAACTCGCCAGCGAACCCGCAGCCGAGTTGCGCGCCGAGCCCGGATACGAGGCGGTCAGGTGCTCCGTGCTGCAACAGACATTCAACGTCCAGCAGTTCAAAATCATGCTCGCTGTTTATCCCGTATATATCCGTAAATGCGGTCGCGAATGCGCGCGAGGATGGTAATTAGAATACATGGGTTTTGCTGCAGCAGGTTTGATTTGTACAAATGATCAAGAGTTATTCATATGCGCTGCTGAGAGATGAATTCAGAATTGCAGCGCGGTAATATGCCTCCGATATCTATAATGGACGAAACGAATTCCCTTTGAATCGAAATTGATCAGAATGGTGCATTTACATGGGGGGAGGGTGGTAGAAAATCGCTAATTAGAGCGTGCAGCCGAGTTCGACTGTGTTAATCGGGCTGTAATCGATTGGTAAACGATTAGAGGGGATACTTTGAATTAGTTATGTAAGTAGATGATTAAATATTGGCTATGTGCGCGGGCGCGCGCGCGGTAGATGTAGGGCTGCAAAGTGCATACTGGAAAATGTATGCTAAATTTGATTTCAGGGTCGTCAGGGATATTATATGTTATTTAACTGTTTAATGTGTTACAGCCGATTGATGTTGCCGATGCGAGGATGAGTGGAATATTTCAATAATTTACCTGTAAGTATAATGTTAATGTACAGACACGAGCATATAAATATATCTTTTGAAGTTATATATTCATGCAGTTATTTATATTTAAAAAGTTTTTAATAAGAAACGATAAAGTAAACAAAATTTTTAATAAACGACGATAAAGTGAATATATTTTATGGATGTAACTGAATATTAAAAGTATTGTAATACTTTAAGCTTATTACAGCTTACACAGTAATAAGCATTTTTGGTAAACGGTTATTATTATGTTGATTCGTATAAAATAGCGTTTCTATAACCCGACATCATTCTTATATTATTTTTAAAACAAATTTTCCTAGCTTTTATTGCAATTAATAATCCATTAGCGAATACGCCATAAACACGCATCGACCATAAAAACCCGCTTCAACCAGCTATAGGTCTACTACCCATAAAACAGTAACGAACATAATCAACACAATTCGACAGCCTGTCATCGTTTCTTACCAGCGAATACAAAACGTTGAGAGAGACCTGTAACGCAATTCCCGTCCGCTCGCTTTTCGTTAACGGCGCAAACTTGGTAATCGCCTCGAACACGGCAGAAGCGAGAGAGAGAGAGAGAGAGAGAGAGAGAGAGAGAGAGAGAGAGAGAGAGAGAGAGAGAGAGAGAGAGAGAAAGCTATATAGCGAAATGAGGAAGAGAACAAACTCCGACGGGCGACAAAGTGCTGAAAAGCTCCTACTCGATTTCCTTTTGGCGCGTGCGACACACATACAGTCCGACATAAGGAACTAAGTCTTTTGCCGCGAAATCCTATAGCCACCAAAGCTCCAATAACCCAAAGCCTCATATTGGGTGGAGGAAATGGAGACTAGAAAGCCGTTCTACTTATATTTCTCCGTTAGCGACCTACATACGCGCATCATATATACACGTACGATTGTGTGCCCCGGCAAGCCCGCGTAAATATAGAGATGACGCTGGAATTTCGCTCTCCCATTGACAGGTTTGCTTCCGATTTTTCATTCTATATATGTGTTTGTGCGTTCTTGCTCACTTCTATCCAGCTACACACATAAATATTATAAAATAGAACACACCATTTGCCAGCAAACATTTTTCCTCAACTACATCGAATATCCTTGCACTTAAATCTTGCAATGTCACCCATACCAACGTTACCCTGTACACGACCTCAACAAAATTTCCAAAAAAACTCGTCCGCTCTCATCCAATTTTTCCAATAAACTTTTTGCCCAACATCCATCCACCGACCAAAAAAAAAAAAAAAGAACCCCGCAGCGTACAATCGAAAAATTCCCCCACACTCGTGGCCTTTTTTTCCTTCCCCTCCAAGACCTATTCTCGGGTATATATCTATCTCTCTATATTGCGGCTGCACGCGCGCTGGCAAATGTCCCGACGGGGCAACACCATCTGACAATCTCAGACCTCATCAGTCTCCCGCCGAGCCGTTCATCATGCGGCTCCGTCAACGTCGACGATGCACTTTGACGCACGCTCGGCCTCGGCGCAAGCAAACGGACGGACGCGCCGCGGCTGTATTCATGACGGCTGCTTTTTATCGCAGCGAGAGGAAGGAAAACGACACTATCGGAGCAATTTCGCCCTCGTAGTGATCGGCGCTCGTTGGAGGTAAAGATAGGTTGGATGGTCGTGTTGTTGTAAGTGATACGTGCATGATTGTATAATATAGAACAAGTTATTTCTTACTGTTGTGTTGTGGTACTTATTTGTTATACTCACAGTATTGATATTTTGTAGGATAAGCTCGTGTAATACCGATCGAATCGCACATAGTTTTATATTTATACAAAGATAAATAAAAATATATCTTTCAGAAGAAAGAAAAAACTCAAACATCGAGCGCACACATACGCAATATTCTCGCGATGTACCTCTGATATATACGAAACTCGGTCACCTGACAAATCGTTGAGCTACAACAATGGCCCGTTGCACACATCTCATCCCCGCCCTCCTAAAAAATTATCAGCTCCTTTCCCTCCGTAGCATTTTTATCGTTCACCCCTCCTCCGATACATAAAAGCCATCTCTCTCAGTTCTTTGATTAATGCTTGCACCCTACACCTTATACCGATTTTCAGCTTGATCGTGCCCGAAAACGGCCTAAACCCGGCGCGAGCGCGCGTCATAATTCTCAATCCGAGATAAGAAGATACCCATAGAGAGAGACCGTTGAACCCTGCGGCATTGTCCTACTCCCCTGCATCCACATACGCGTATATACACACACAGAGGGAGGGAGGATGCCGGACAATTACCGTAAATCAAGCCGGAGAGGCCAAGCGCGCGCGCGGAAACGCGAGCTTTTCCGGCCGGCGGAGCTGCGCGATCATCGCCGTTTCAGCGCGGGCGATATTGCGGAGGGGGTGGGGGGCGCCTCCGGAAACGGCGCTTATCCAGATGCGCATCTCTCTCTCTCTCCCGCATACGTGCACACCTGCGCGTATGTATATATACGTACGTGTACGCGCGCGCTGGGGCTTGTCACTTGTAATTACAGCCAGGCGGATTAACCGCGCGGCCATTGTCGTGACGTGCGGTCAGCACACGAGCAGCGCGGCGCTCGTTCGCGTCAAGAGTCGTGATCTCGTGCGGTGGCGGTATAGGTGATCTTTCGGGATTGCGCCGTTCTGTCGTTATACCGCATGGCACAGAGAGAGAGAAACGTATATGGTTGTGTAGAGCTTTTTACGCTGAACCGCGCTAGTTCGAGCGAAAACGATGCAGCGTGTAACTATTCGCGTCGCGACTGCTGCGTGTTATTTTGCTGCCTGTGTACATGTGTGATGCACTGCGACGGAGAATTGGATAGTTGAGGCGAGCGTTACCGACAATTTTTTTGCAGTATATAGGAAATGCGGGGAGGGTGATAGTTTGCCGGGAGAAGAGGGTGAGAAGGGTGTGGGATTTAGTGGGCGTTGAGCGCAGTCTGTGTTTTGCTGAGGTTTTGAATCTTTGACATCTAGTTATAAGTAAGAGGCTTGAATAAAGTTGACCTATGTAGTTTATTGGATATTGTTTACTTTTTATATTGTTACTCTTTCTTGTGTTAAAAAATCTTTGAATATATGAATGAATTATAAAAACCGCTGCCACTAACATTGGCACTTACCTTTTTTCTATTTCTGATTATACAATAAAACTAATTTTTGGTGGTTATGGTAGTGGGTTTCCATAATTTTTGCACTCTCCCGTAAATTTTTTACTCAGTCATACCCTCTTAAAGTAAATATTAAATGCAATGCATATTCTAAACATGATTGCTGGATCTGACAGACACCCTCACACTATACTGGATTCTAGGTTTGTTTTGAAGAAAAGTATGCTGCTTCTAAAATATCCAAGCCACTTGTGAGATCTAACAAACATATTTGTTTGTGCTGAGTAAAAAATATGTGGGACCGTGGGAAAATTATGGAAACCAACTACCATAACCGTCAAAAATCAGTTTTATTGTATAGTAGGAAATAGAAAAGCAGTATCATTGTTTACAAATTTCTTTTCGATAAATCGAATTAATTTAGAGATAGAAAAGAAATAAAATTAGCACACTGAGCATTTCATGTCTTTATAGTATAACCATAAGCTTTTTTTATAGGGTTCAATTTCAGCAAAAAATTAGTCTTGTTAAACTGAACAATAATTAGCAACAAAAGTGATCTATATTTATTGCTTTTTATGATTAATTATTTTTTGGTTTAATAAAACAAATTTTTTGCTGGTAGGTAACAATTGTGACGTACACAACCAGCTGATCAGCGCGTATACGGATCCATTCATAAATAGTCCATTCATAAATGAAAGAGCGGCACATAAACAAATACACAAATATGCGAAATATGATTTCGCGCGCCCGGCGAAAATTATCGACACTCATGCTCACGCGGCGCTTCTGACGTTACACTTTTATTGTCATGGGCGAGAGAGAAGAGCAGAAAGCCAGCAGGTATATAAAGGGCCCGATTCTCGCTACCAAAACGCACTTGTGTCCGAGCTACTACAGTGGATACTCACCGACAAGCATTGCGCTTAGGAGAGTCACACTAGCTGCCCCCGTATAGCGCTCGTTAAACATCGCTGTAGTAGATTATTTATACCTCTCTTGTCAATTATTTATAATAAATATATCTATAATTTAACATTTTGAATTCATGATTTTTGCATTGTAAACTCCCCAGATACCAAGTCTAAAAACTGAACCCTACCTTACCGACCTCCTACGACACGATAGTTGGGCCTCTGCATTAACTATTTACGCGGTATTCCTCTCTATCACACGGCATGGTAGTCGGCCCTCCGCGCTGACTACTTACCCGTTTTGTCCTCCTTACCGTTCTTCGTATCGATGACACGGACTCTGGCACATTGCGCACTGGTATCTTACCCTGAGATCGGAGACACACTCCCGCTCCGATATAAACTGCTCAAGTTCAGTACATGAACTCTAAAAAATCAACATAACGACCGAGTAATAATTGCTGATACATAACTAATAGAGTAAAAATTAAAATCTAATAACCAGCTAGTCATTACCAATCGGTACGTTACACAATAAAAAACTTATTGTTCTAGGATAAAAACATGAAATTCTTAGTGTGTTAATGTCAGATCTTTCCTCTTTGTAAATTGGAATTTTTATTGTAGTTTTTGTACAATTATGTTTGTTTTTTATTTCTTATTGTACAACAAAACTCACTTTTGGGGGTTATAGTAGTGAATTGTCATAATCTTTTCACGCTCCCACAGGCTCAACACTGCCGTCTTAAAATAAATATTATATACAATGCAAATTCATAACATGCTTGCTAGATCTGACAGACACGTTCACACTATACTGGATTCCAGGTGTGTACAGGAGAAGATCGTTGCTTCCGAATAAGAAGGGGTCATCTCAGCGCCCGGTTGGAGAAGGAGTCAGCTCGGCGCCTGGTGGGAGAAGTCATCTCAGCGCCTGGTTGGAGAAGGAGTCAGCTCGGTGCCCGGTTGGAAAAGGTGCCAGCTCAGCGTCCAATCGAAAAGGGATATCTTTGATTGAGTTTTTCAGTACTGCCAAAGTATATTTTTGGGAAGATCGTTACACAGTAATTATTTATCGTTTTACACAGTAATTATTTTTATATAAAGCGATATAAAGCTCTTCCCAAAAATATACTTTGACAGTACTGGAAACCTTTTCGATTGGACGCTGAACTGGCATCTTTTCCAACCGGGCGCCGAGCTGACTCCTTCTCCAACCGGGCGCTGAGCTGACTCCTTCTTCAACCGGGCGCCGAGCTGAGTCCTTCTCCAACCGGGCGCTGAGATGACCCCTTTTCCAGCCGGGCGTTGAGATGACCCCTTCTTATTCGGAAGCAAC
>UXGD01005497.1:0-14337 GCA_900474315.1 Torymus auratus
AACTTTGGAAGGAATCGACATTTTTTAATCCTTAAAAAAGCAAATGAAAGCTCGTTTTCTCTAGTTTTATTTTCTCTGCTTAAAATGATATTTAAGACTTTAAGTTAAATAAGTTGCCATTTTAAGAAAAGGTTTTTTTTCAAGACTTTTTTGAAAATAAGGCTAAAAGTGACCAGAACTTTAGTTTTTCTGAGGGTTGATAACAAATAAAAAATTGATCTCCTATGACATACAAAATTGAAACCAATGTTATTTTTAAAACAGTAGTTCAGTCGATTTGGTGCATGATTTGGTGCATTATTTGGTACATTATTTGGTACATTACATCATCGGCACTTTGTTACCGAATCTTTTAATTGTGTCGTCTTTTTTTGCCAACGATGGTTTTTAAAAAATTGAAGAGACTTAAATAAATTGATAGATCTCTTATCCCCATGGAAAAAGAGATCAATGCCTCCTGTTATAATAAATACGAGTGAATTAATTTTTAGTAGTTTAGCGGATTGGTAAGAGGTTCCCGAAAATTACCATTTAGAATTTTTTAATTTATTTACAAATCTAAGTATTCATTTGTATGTTTGCAAGTATACTCAGATCAGTATAGAATTTATTTGTTTTATAATACCCATTACAGGGCAGACGATTAATATTATGTAGAGTGCAGATTATGAAATCTAAAATTACCACGCTTTTTTCGATGTTACTCTTTGAAATTTCACCATCATGCTCTCATCATGTTTTATTTTAGTTAATTCTTGATAAAATTACTTTTTATCAGTTTATTTTGTTTGATAAGGAGGAATTATACATGCACTATAAGATTCTCTCCACCCACACGAGACTATTTCAATTGAACTCTTGAAGTATACAAACCGTTTGCTTTTTATAGATATAACTTTTTTAATATTCGCATAAACAAATATTTTTATTTTGAGATCTAGTATCTCTATTTGATTTATTTAATTAAAGAAGGATGCCCACGACTACCTCAGATAAATATAAACGTATAATATACTCATCTACATATTCAAATTTATCAAGAGATGAAAATGGAAATATTTCAAAAGTTATTCTTTTATAATTTTTACTACTGAATATCAGATGAAATCTCGAATTTTCTACTTATTTTCTTAATTTAATTAACTTCACCCTTATTTATTTCAACTTTTTCTTCACCTCTATCAATAAAATTAATTTTCTTAATTTCATATTTTGACAAGTTTTAAACAATAGTACTATAGCGGTATTTTGTTGCACTGCGTTATTCTATTTTCTACGTATTCGTGGACATAATCCTTTCGTTATTAAATATATAAGTACTTATTTTGTATTAACTTACAATTGAAATTTCTAATATACTGCAAAGAATAAATTTAATATGAGAATTTGTAAAAAAAAAGTGTAATCAAATGTAAAACAAATACGGAAATGGAAACATAAGTAATAGTTATTTATAGTTATTTATTATATTTTTCAGTTGTGTTTAACAGATACTTAAATTTGTTTATCATAAAAATAAAATATTTTTAAATTTCTGTATAACATTTAAACATTTTTAATTAATATTTCTTTGAACTTCATAAAATTTTTTATTTTAAATTACTCTTGACATTTTTAGTTTATATTAAAAAGACATAGTCAAGTATTAATTACATGATATTGTATAAAACCATTTTAGGACAAAAATCTAAAGATTAGTTATAATTATTGTAAAATCTATTATTAAAATTCTTTTATCTACAAAAATATTTATAATTTATTACATATTTAAGAACGACTTTCATATATCTATTTTTATATTAGTTGAAAGAAAAACAAAAGTCCTGTAAGTAAATATTACTTCAGAAAAATTGTTGATTTAACAGTAAAACATTTCACATATTGCATAGAATTTTCATAGTCAATAAAATTTACAATCCATATTTACATAATAATATAAAAAGTATAAGTATATATTAAATATAATTTATTACAAGTCCTAAGACTGATTCTGATGGTTCGTCCACAGTATAACAAGACCTTGGTGATCTCCGGATGCCAAAAGTGATTCGTCATAGTTAAACGATAATGTTAATGTAGGAGCAGAATGTGCAAGTAATCTGTTAACTTGGGCAGATTTCCCATCTCTTGCTGTGTCAAGTAAATGTATAGATCCATCTTCGGAACCTGTTGCTATTAATGAAGTACCCATTTGTGGGCAAAATGTTGACTGAATGAAGTATTGCCTGAAATGTGAAAAAGTCATTACTAATCAGACTAGTGTATAATAATAGTTATTTTTTGCAATTAATACTTAGTAATTGTGAGATTCAAAATTTAATGATTTATTAAATTTTTCCATACCCTTTGTTATAATTGTGAAACTTATTTCAAAAGGTATTATATGTACAACACGTACCTGTGCCTTATGGGATATCTTTTCCATAATACAAGAGTGCCTTGATCATCAGCTACTTGATACAAAAGAACAGCGTTACATGCACTGCTAACTAAAAGTGTTGGCCAAGGAAAGTCTTTTGACAGCCATGGACGCCAAGAAAGACTAGTTATTACTCCACCTGCACCTTCCATTCTACGTAATTTTGTTAATTTTCCTAAACCAGGCTCTAGACGAAATGACACTATAATTCCTCTATCATTTCCTGCCCACACTATAGAACCACCACTTTCTTCACATGTCACCGATGTAATCTAAAATACAAAACAATTCATTTTACATTAATACTTATTAATTCACATCTACTGTGTACCCTTAAGAGCAAACACACACCTTGCCTCCTCTCTTCATGGACCCACCACGAGTGTACTTCCCTGTGGATACATTTAAAATTTGCAGCAGTCCCTGGGAATTACCCGCTAGCACTAAATTATTATTTGTAGGTGCAAAAGCACAGCACAAAGTCTCCGCTCTTAACTGATCGCAAGCCACTCTCAGGCAATCTGTGCGCGAATCTGAGTGTATCCTCCATAACCTAATAGTAGCATCCAAAGAAGTGGAGACCAGCAGATCATTGCTCATACTCCAATCGATAGCAGTGACAGCCTTCTGGTGTCCCTGTAGCAGAGCGACTACCTTGGGGGGCGTCGAGGTTGCCTCGCAGATGGATATAGTGCCGTCGTAGGAGGCGCAACAGAACCTCGAGCGATCGTTGTTGGCGAACTTCAGCATCGACACGGCGGCCGTGTGCTGATCGAAAACATGATGTACACCCGCGAAGCTCTCCTTGCTCGCGGTCGCGCGGCCCGGGGTCGTCCTACCCTTGACTTCGAGGCTCTTCTCCGAGGGCAGGCTCGTCGTGTCCGCGCAGGTGCCGTACCTGCGGCGCAGCAACTCTGAGCGTAGCTTCAGGTAACGCGACGCCAGCTCCAGATCCTTGCACGTGCGCTCCCGCAGCAGCTGACTGCGTCGTCGCATGTACATCACCCCTATGTAAACAAAAAACCAGCGAAGTATATATAACGGTGAGTGACAGCTGAGAAAATGACTCCGAAGAAACGTCGTAAAATAGGTAAACACAAGGCTCTCACCGAGGCTAGAGTTGTTGACGGCCCGCTGGGAGTTATACTTGGCGTCGAGCGCGAAGACCTGTTGATGCCACGTCGTGATCATCTTCGGCGTCGAGGAGTTCGACCTCATTGCTTATGTCAATCTCACGCGCAGCCTCTCTCACCAAATTTCTCACTATCGTCGCATCAGCCGTCGCTTCTCACGATCATTTCGCTGCCACTATCGTCGTCACGTGGCACTGCAACTACACTGCTGTCGCTGTCTTCTCATCAGCGCATTAATCAACATTGCTAATTGCAATCTTCGAAACGCGATGATCCCGACTCTGCTGACACAGTGGTAGGTACATAGTAGGTACACAACAATAAACGCGCGCAGACGAACCGAATGTCGAGTGCGCGACGCGCGCGCTGTGCTGTGCTCCAATATGGGAGTAGTATAAGTAGGTATATAGGTATAGTGTGCGCGACCTCATATATATATATACAACAAAAAATTCTCCCGCGTGACGTCATCGACTCGCGTATAAGAAGCGTTATAGAGGTATAGGTATAGTCTTTAGTTTTAGTCTACCTATACTTATATGCTCATGTTATTTACACCTACGCCGGCGCGACGGGCCGACGGCATGAATTTCGTGCACATAAGTTGCATAAGGCCGAAGAGGCAATTTTGCGGTGGCAGAATGGGAAATTGTTGGATCGTGCATTCGTGCCGCGTGCGTTGCTTGGTTAATATATTTGCAAGGTTGCCAAACTTATATGGAATCATGAAGTTTTGTACATTCTACTTATAAGCATATAGCATTCTTTGAAAGTATACTACTTGTTATGTTTTTGGAGAGTAGTTGATGCCTTGATGGCGAGGATAACAAATGAAGCCCTTTTTACATATTGTCTGCTATTCCCCCGTTCCCATAATTTCAAAATTCCAGCGCTTGAGATTCCCACACACTCTTATTATTTCCACTAGCGCACTATAATTTGATGACGTATATAATATATACCTATATGCGGCTGATCTCAGGGTCAGGTGACATTTTTTAAAAACAGCTAACATTATCGTCCTCGATATCTATCTTATATCGTGCATTTTCGAAAGACTGAAATATCACTAATAGGTATACTTGCTTAATTAATGCTTATACTTGATGTGTGACACGAGACAGCCAAAAATCTAAGCCAATAATGACATAAATGAAAGAGTGCATCACTTGATTCGAGTGAATCATCACTCAGTAAGAAAATGTAGGTAATGAGTAATAAATACGTTTCTCCATCAGTATTCGTTTTACACACATTTGAACGATGATGTTTTCATTGATGTGAAGGTTTTTTTTTCATTATTATGTCGCGATAGAATTTCGTTATGGAGTGCATATAAGTAAAAGACCACCACACCTTACGTGATATTCGTAAACGCTATTAATAGTATCGATAAAAGCAGCACTTACTATAATTATAGAGGAATGTTTCCTCGTATAATCTACCTGTACCAGCTTCCATTTAGCTATATATAAGGTATATATTTACTATAATAACAAAAAATCAGGATACCTGTTTAAAAATGCTTCTAAAATTTGTTTTGATATAACTGCGTGATATCGGTATAAAAATTATCTCAATAGATATATTAAATCTTCAATCTCTATTACCGTTATACAATATATAAGTATGTATATAATGCATTACCCTCAATGCTCCAAATTGAGAAAACCCAGTTTCAAAGCAATTCGGAGCAAAACATTCTATTTTTATTTCCAACGCTCCAATTCAAATAAGCAAGCAGCCGCGCGCAACTTTGATTCGCAAGCAAAATTCATCCCGACAAATTGCAAAACTTTCGTCTCAACCGTCAAACGGGCAAATTGAACGGGAGTGAGCTCTCCGCCTCCGCTCCGAAATCGCATAGTCCGACCGAATTTCCGACCCTGCAGGGCTGCTGCTCAAATGCTCATCTCTCTTCTCTCTTCTCGCCTACACATATACCTACTTATACACACCAGATACACATACTCTCAGCCTAGCCGGCGGCAGCTAGGTAGCCCTCCTCTCTTGCTCCCAAATTCCCAATGTTCCGATCCACCTACTACTACGCCACATACACACATATCTATATATCCACATACGCTCTCTCACTCTCGACTCTCTCTAGTTGGATGGAAAAAAAATCTCAGCGCGTACGACGCTACCACAAGCATCGCGCACTCATAAAAATATACGCTTATAGACGACGACGACTGTGGAAGAGAGGAAGAGGCAAAGACGAATAAGAAAAGTAGAAGGGGTCGTCGTGTCCGCGGAGGTGTCCCCGCTCGCTCGCGCACTTGTCGGCGCGCTGGCACTGTATAGTGTGTATATATGTTCCAGCGGCGCGTAATCAGCCATAATACCTCCCACCGAGCGCGCTCGCCTCTGTGAAGTGTGTGTATATATGTAGCGCTGCGCGCGGCGTTCCTCTTCTCTCTCTCTCTTACTCTGTACGAGTTGTACGACTCATCGTCACTTCCCTCTCCCGCCCGCGAGCGCGTTCGCTGGCTCTCGAGAGCTTTGTCACGCTCGCAGCTCGGAGGCTCCAGTTCCGTCCGCGGCCCGACTAGGTACGTCGACGACGTCAGCGAGCAGCAGCAGCAGCAGCGTGTGCGTGTGTACAGTGGAAGAGTGTGTGCAGGGGACGCTCGCTTGCGCTGTCTGTCGTTGTGCAGCACTGCCTGCGCGGTATTCAGTGTCTGTCTCTCTATCGCCGTCGTCGTCGTCGTGTAAAGTTCTCACGCGCGCGCGCGCTCGTGTATATGTGAGAGAGTGAGAGAGCTACAAGAGTAAAGAGAGTAGTAGTCGACGGCTGGACGTCAGGCAGCAGCAGCGAGTGCGGAGCAGAGTGTGCTGTGCGTGCTGAGACCAAGAGCGAGAGAGAGGAGAGAGCTGCGGGAGAAACATGCAGGCGATCAAGTGCGTCGTCGTGGGCGACGGGTGAGTGCCGAAGATTTCTTATAGCAGAGTCCAGGAGGCGACCGTCGCAGGCTGCTTGTCTGCGACGACGAGTCCATGAGAATAAGAGAGAGAGAGAGAGAGGGACGGAGGCGCGCGCGCGGCGGAGCGAGAGAGATAGAGAGAGGAGTGAGCGTGGCTTCGTCGATTTTGTGTACCGAAGGGAGTCGACTGTGCTCGACCCTTTCTCTCACTCGCTCGCTCCGGCTTTATTGATGATAAGGTCCCGGTACCCGGTGGTCGCGCGCGCGACCTCGTTTTCCCTGCTGACGATGCTCTCTTCCTCGCTGCCACCACTACTGCATGTGTACACCTACAACTCCTTCGTGTTTCACGTATACGCACACAGATAGAGAAAGAGAGAGAGAGAGAGCGCGAAGTGCTGGCCGCGCGCGCCGTGTGCCACTACTCATGGGCGTGGTGGTGGTGAACGCGGGACTTCTGACACTTTTTTGCAATGAGCCGTGTGACACGGTTTGCTCTCTCTTTCTCTCTCCCTCTTTTCCTCTTTTTCCCTCTCGTAGTCTTTTTTTTATTGCTTTCTCGCAAAGGCTGTGCTACATGTGTGCAGCAGAGAGTGAGAGAGAGAGGAAGAGTTGTTTGCTCGAGTGCTGTTTTTATGCTCGATAAGCGGAAGACCCTTTTTGGAGCACTGTCCTCTTGTGCCTCTATGGTGCGCTATCTTCAAGTGACCTGAAAGGTTGTGGCTCTTTTTAGTTGCCGCAGGTTTACTGTACGATAAAGAATTATTGTAAATTGATTAGCAAGATGCTAGAGCCTGGGGTTACTGGTGGCATAACTGTCCATTGTATGTAGACTGAATCATTGGGGCTGGCCATGTAATAGAATGAACTCTGTAGAATCATAGTACTGGGAACATGAGTATTCATTTGTAATAAAGATTGAAATTTATTAATACTGCCATGTTTAAGTTGTAAAAGCAGAATTGGAATATCATTAATCTATTTTATGTAACAAGTATTCCAGAATAAACTTCACCTTGTTTGACTTAAAGTTTTGGATATTATGATGTTATTTTACATTATAATTATTAACTCTCTTCTGTATAGTTTCAAAACAAAAAGAAAAAAAAGAAAAAGAAAATAGATGTAGTAAATTAATAATTCCAACAATATATTTATGAAATTAGGAATCTTAACTCAAAATTACCATTTAAAAATGAGTTGCCAGATAATTAATAAAGAACTTTTTTTACAGAGCCGTTGGTAAAACTTGTTTACTGATCAGTTATACCACCAATGCATTCCCTGGAGAATATATACCAACAGTTTTTGACAATTACTCTGCCAATGTTATGGTTGATGGAAAGCCTATCAACTTGGGCCTTTGGGATACAGCTGGTCAAGAAGATTACGACAGGCTGAGACCACTCTCTTATCCACAGACTGATGTATTTCTCATTTGTTTCTCGCTGGTAAATCCAGCAAGTTTTGAGAATGTAAGGGCTAAGTGGTATCCAGAAGTGCGTCATCACTGTCCCTCAACTCCCATCATCTTAGTGGGAACAAAACTTGATTTACGTGAGGACAAGGAAACTATTGAGCGATTAAAGGATAAGAAACTTACGCCTATTACTTATCCTCAGGTACCATATTTTTTATTTTTTCATTTATATTGTTTAATGAAATTGTCAGTATAAATATTACATAGTCTATGTTGCAAATTTACTTGAATGTAAACATTGAAAATATATTGTTTTTATGAGAGTTTGAGATATTTCTGAAAATAACATGTTATCATGATTACATTCTGGGATGACTTCTTATTATACAAACATTTATAATATATGCTAAAGTCTCTTTTCAAAATATTTTGAATCTAAGCATAAGCATTGTAAAGCAGGCATATATTAGCATTTAAAAAGAAGTTGTATTTATAGCAAAGAGATCATATATATGTTGAATTATTCACCAACATACAGATTAATCATAATTTATTTAGATTGAATCAATTTTTACTTCCTCTATGTTATTCTTAATTTTGATACAAAAAAAGTAAATAATGATTTTTGTTATCTATCACATACTTCTATTCTACTTTTTCAAATTTGAAATGCTTAATTTATCAAGCTTCTTGGAAACTATTTTTGCGTCTGATTGAAATGATCTTTTTATCATAGTTACATAATCACTGTTCCATATATTCTTGTTTAAATAATCAAGTTTACATAATAAAAAATCAATTGAATTCTGCTTGGGTTGCAGGGTCTCACAATGGCAAAGGAAATCGGAGCAGTGAAGTATCTGGAGTGTTCTGCCTTAACGCAAAAGGGACTCAAAACAGTGTTTGATGAAGCAATTCGCGCTGTTCTTTGCCCCGTCCTGCAGGTGAAGCCGAAGCGTAAATGTTGCCTCCTATAATATTAAATTGTTACACCGCCGCGTAATTTCGCTGGAAGACGCTTGACAGCGCCATCCTTCTTGAATCCCTTGAAAGTACTGACGCTAGTGAATTAACGTCAAATCGCACAAAAATAACATCTGTTCTCGTAACTTTTATTGAACATGAAAAGGCATAAATTGCAAAAAAAAATAACTCAAACAAGAACGAACTAACAGAAACAAAAAAAAAGCAAATGAAATAAAAGGGGAGGAAAGAAGACTTCCACGCTGATAGCATCAGTATTTCCAGTGGACGTGCAAAAGGGTAAAGGGTTAAAAAATTTACGCTCCTCGACTCCGTTACTATTGAATGTTCGCTCTCGGCTAAGAGAGAAAAACGATCGATTATATAGAAAGAAGTTGTGAAAAAGAAAAGAGCGCCAGATATAAAGCGATTGTGTACAGTATACTAGAGTATATTAATAATTATTATTAATGAATATCTATGAACGGTAAAAAAAATTATATATATATATTATACATTCACGCTCTAAAATAGACGACTATGTAAGTTGACTGTGTAATTTCTAGGCTAGGCTTAAGGCGCGCGAATCGAAAGAGAGAGTGAAAAAAGAAGCATGAGTATATATGTGACATTTGCTCCACTCTGCTCTCGTCATATCTTTTAATCACTGCTTTGATATAACGTCTGTGATTCATACGCACAATACGCCACACACACATACATTCGCGAAACGCGAAGACGACTAAAAACAATGGAGAAATAAGTATGAAAAAGCAGGGATTTTTTTTTGAAGTGGCACAGCTGGAGCGAATGCGTGTACGTTTGTTGGTGATAAAAAAATTTTAAAAAAGGAAAAAAATTTTTGTGAGGTCGTGTGAATGCGAGAGCGTGCGCTTGTGAGAATCAAATGGTATGAGGTATACAGAGGAACAACTAGAAGCGATAAAAAGAAAACTGATTAATTGTAAATAATTGCTGGAGTTCAAACTTGATCCTACTTGCTATCGGCTATACCTTATTAAGCTACTACTAATCGAATCTAAATCGAAACGTTACTTGTTTTTTTTATATATATATTAAAAGGTATATATGAAAACGAGACTGGACTGGAATGTTTGATGTAATGTGTAGTTTACACAGGTCTCTTACGTGTAATTTGTCAATGGTACACGTTTTTAGACGTGCGGTGAAACAATACTTGTTTCAGTCCGACTACAACAAGAAAAATCATAGATATTGTAACTAAATTTGCTTTATTAAATGGGTGTTTACTAAACGAGTGATCTTGAGTCATCTTTTGCATGTCCAAAACACACTCTTTTTTATGGATGAAAAAAAAACTTACAAAATTACCACGTCAAGAACTTTTTCTATTAATTACACATTGCTGCATTCTCTCTTTTTCTTTTATTAAGAAATTAATCATTTACATATAAATATCAATGTTATTTTACAACGTTTGTGCATGTATTCGCATAAAAAACAAAAAAAAAAAAACAAAAAAAATATAATAAAATAAACAATAATAAATAAGTAGGTGATAAAAAATTTGTTACGAGCCTTACCCGCTAATTTTAATCATTGTAATTCCAACTTCGAAGAACTTTAATACTTCGGAAACGTCGAAAATTCCACCGTGGCTTCACGATGTCCTACACATTTTAGCAACATAACGTCACGACGAGTGACATTTATCAATCGTTAGAACAAATTTTATTCGTAAGACGAAAAAGCATCTCGACCCCTTTAACGAAACGCGGATTCATTTATAGGATCTAATATACGATCAATCAAACTTTCGCTATATTGTATGGCGACACGGCTTCTCGCTTTACGCAGCCGTGTCGAGGAACGTATCGATAGTGATGGCAGCCGCCTGTTCTGGACTGTACTTGATGTACTTGTTCAAATTCTTGGAGAATGGTGGGGTCCTGTAGCGGTTGTAGAAGGCGTTGTAGATGATTGGGACGAGAGCTTGGCGCAGATCCTTGCGCAGCTCTTCGCATAGTCGACCATCCGGCACGGCGTGAGCCCGCTGGAACTTGGTTGCCTCCTCGAACTCGCACGTGAAGCTATGGCAAAAAGCGCTCCTCCGGCACCTTTGAGTCTGCAAGAGAAAGAGAAAGACGTGTGAGTGAGAGAGAGAATAATTATTAGAGCGTAGAATTCGATTATTATATCATTGTCCACACTTTGCGATTGTCGTTGAACGCTTGAATGCTACTACATGTTCTCTTTTTTTGTTAACACTCATGGAAATTAAATTCTACTTTTAATTTACGTAACTCTGTTGTTGTTATTTAAAGTAAGGCTGTTTCGACGTTTCAGGGTTCACACTAATTGATGAGACTAATTTTCTATATAATAACTTTTTCAAGACATTTGTTGCGTTTCATCGTTATCCAAGTCTGCAAATTGTTTTACAATTAAAAGTCAATGCGTCAAAATAAACCGCATTTTTATCGTTTGTAGTAAATATTTCACGTTTGAAATTTACGAGTTTTCAGTTTTAAATCGTAATTTTGTGTTATATTTATGAAAATTTGTTTCCTTAATATTTTCTAGTAAAAGGCATCATCAAAACATGATAATTAAAAATAAAAAAAAAATAATAATAATAAAAAAATACTGATTTCATGCAGCTCCTACATATTGCTATAAAATTTTGAAGAATTCATTCAAGTAAATAATTTTAAAAGAGAAGGCAATGACCAGATCAAGACCCTTTGACCACCTCATTAAAGCAACACTGTACACCGTCACCGTCAAACTTCATTCACTCGTCAATGCACGCGGCCATTCATTGTCAAAGAATCCAGATCGAAGCCCGTCAACGAGAGCGAGGGGCCTGCCTGAGTCTGAGTCATCGTCCGCGACAATTGCATTCCATCGCGCCGATTTACCGGGCTCGTCGGTCTGGGTCTCGACGTGACTGTGCCCCTTGACGAATGTCGTGGCCACGTAGTTGGTGTGATGGTCGCGAGCCAGCAGCTCCTGGTAAGTCTGCTCGGCGATTGGCTCTGCGAGGAGCAGCAGCTCCATAAGAGCACGGTGACGTGCCGCTCTTGCTCACCAGAGCCAGGTTCAGTAGGGTCAGGACTCGTTCTATAATTCATTCATTCATTCGTGAGGTTTGATTTAGTTTTGGTTCTTTATAGCACATTAGGCCATGTGAAACCGTGAATTTCAATATTTTTTAAATCAACATTTAAGCGTTTATTCGGAAAAAAAATTTCGTCAAGCGCTCCGTACACATAAACACTAGGTATATTCAGGAATTTTTTTTTAGTGATTCTATATTTTTATTAGCGCTTTCGTTGTGCTCGTTTAAAAAGTAGGCTAATTGCAGATTCCTACTTACCGACAGTACGGTTTTTATTTAATTAAATGTTTTTATCTGTATATAATATCGAAAAGTACTATATAAAAAATCGCTAATTTTCAACCTATTTAAGCTTATGTTACGCAAGCAAAGAGTAACTTAATCAAATCCGGTATACTTACTATAAAAGGCTACTTCGAAAAAAGAAAGAAAAATAAAAAAATAACGTCAGCATGCAAAAACGCAAATCGAGGACGAGCAGGATATATAGACACTCAGTTATGTAAAGGCCAAGCGTGACTCTCTGCTGGTTATCGGATAGACGGGATGAATTCGCTGCGCCAGCGGAATCGGCCCTGTTGTGCCGCTTGAGCACCGCACCAACGGTGTCCGCGTATTCGGTCATGCGCTCGAGTATGACGAGGACGTTGCCTGTGCTTTCGGCGATGGTGCCCGATTCATTGCGCATGTTCTCGTCGAAGCATTCCAGCGCTTGAGAAGGAATTACGTTTTAATTAAAACAAAAAAGGTGTGACTTTTAGCGAGGAATCTCTTTCAGAAAAAACTGCTGCTAACTGCTTTCTCAAAGAGAATAGTCAAATCACATCAAATAATTTTTTAAATGTATATTTTAACATAAAATTTCATAAGTTCTGTATATTTGATTTCGAACAAATACATTATTTAAAAGTATACCTATATATAATATTATATTATGTAAAACATTTACGGAGTAACATCGTAATTATTAAATTGCGAATTGAAAAATTTAAGGTATCAACATATGCTATTTATTAATTTAAAAGGATAAATGAATTGCTGTAAAAATCAGAATAATAATCATTAGAGATCATTCATTTTATACAGTATAATTTAAAAAAATAAATAAATTCTTTTGAAATATAAATAGGTATTATTCTTTTATAAAATATAATTAAAGGAAATTATACAATTACAAAGATATGTGCAAAGTGTTTGCGCGTGAGTATATGTTGAATAATTAAGATACTTATGACCTAAGGAGCACTCTGCACGGCGTGATTAGATCCCTTGCTTCGCTCCAGCCCTAACTTCACGCCGTGCAGAGTGCTCCTTACAGGGCCTTTTTTACGCGTGTGAGTTGGAGAGACGATTGGGAATTTCGAGTCGTACACAACGCAGTTGCAAAACAAATTAATTTATTTAATTAAATTAACTTCATTGTTAACTACAGATAAAATTCAATATTTTTTTGTTATACAAAACCAAATTTTAATTAGTCATTAATACTATTCATGACTTATATTTTTAGTTTAAATATTTCATAATTTCAAACTTTCTGGGTTTTATTTGGACCAATCAGCCCAATCACGGACTCTTTTTAAACGGACTTGACCAATCGCAAAGTTTTTATTTCGGGTTCACATGTCTGCATAAATTATGGAATACACATTAGCGATTTAAGTTTTATGGCCTTTCTTAAATATGCACGTTCAATGTAACATATGTCCGTTGTAATCGCGAACAATATTTTCTTTTCCGATATCTACCAAATTCATAATCAATGGTATAAAAGGATCAACAGACCTTATCCACAAGTCAATATCATTGACTTTAGCAGATATAGGACAAGAAAATTTGTTCGTATTACAACAGACATTTTTCACATTGAGCACGCATTAAGGAAAGGCCGTTACAAAATAATCCTTTATAATAACTATAAAAGCATAATAATAAAAACTAATAATTTAACTTGAATATATAATCAAGTAGATCTTTCTGGAGCAGCCAATCTAAAAATAAAAATTTATAAAAATTAACATTCAGTAATTATGACTAATATTAACGTAATAGTAATATTTATAATGTATAAACTTATCCTTACCGATGAATCGTAATTGTACTATCAGTTACAATATGTGACGTATCTAACGGAGTTAAAAATGCAAATTGACTTTTTGGATGTGTTTGTGCATGTTGCAAAAGAATGTCCATAATAATTCGTTGATTAACTTTATCCTAAAAAATATAACTACATTACATAGGGGAACGTGGGGCGGTATGGGCACTTGATGGGGCGATGTGGGCATTGTCGTTATTAAAAATATTAATCGAACTCGGCAAAAAATTGTACCACGCTTAAAGTATTCAGCGATTCTCCATCTACATATAAG
>UXGD01005498.1:0-14335 GCA_900474315.1 Torymus auratus
AATCAGATGTAATACCAATATGTTTGCAATCTAGATTATAAACTGCATGGCGTTATTCATCGACGTAATAACGTCGATGAAAAATTGAATCGCGCGAGATTGCACCTTCTTACGCGCCGAGACGAGAATGCACCTTTTTACGCGCTGAGTCGAGATGGCACCTTTTTTCCCACCCGACGATATGGTCATATGTTGAGTATTGACATCAACAAAATTAAATATTATATTATCCCAATTTAGGTGTAGGTGAGTTTATATGTTACTGTAATTACTATGAACACAAACTAATTATAATATATAATGTAATTTTATTGTTAATTTTTAATTTTTCGACGTAAAACTTCTAAAAAAAACTACACATCTAATTTTATTGTACTCAATATGTATAGATGTAAAATTAAGAAAAACAATAAATTAATAATAATTTGATACAATTTATAATGGAAAATAATCTTCCGCGAATAAATGATAAAATTGAAAAACTGCTACATGTCAATAATGGCTTTTTATGTAAAGTTATGAATAAGAAAAGTTTTATTAAAATATTAACTAAATGAAATAAAATTAAAATTAATAACACTTACTGAAATACAGTGTTGTATATTATATTTAAACTATAATAAAAATTGTAATTATTCTTTATAGTATATATAGTATATCAACACTTTTTATATAAAACTTGAAATTCTCGACTAGTTCGTTCGTTGAACAGTATAAGTGTACTGAAGTATCAAGAGCTTCTTAAAGAAATACATTTAGCAGATTTAAATTCAAACCTCATCATTGATTTTTCTGGAAATTAGATGAAATTAAATATTCTTATTTGATGTGGCGATAATAGCTTTACATTGGCATTTCGATAAAGATTTGATTTTTATCTTGATACAACAATGCTTATTTAATGATAGACATTTGTGCTCAGATTTATTATTTTTAACATAGCATTTTAATGAGTGGCAACTGATACATACATTGAATAAATTAAACATCTGTATGTATGGTATCTGTATGTATACACATGGTTACTCTGAATCAATTGTCACAAATTTATTTAATTTATTTAATAAAGTCGAATAAATTGTGTCTAATTTAAACTGGCAAATCACTTTTGCAAGAAAATATAAGAATTTTCAATTTGCAAAAAAAATATTTTGAATAATAAATCTTTTCTAAATATTTTAGAAAAGTAAAATATTTCTAAATTAATATCAAATCAAGACGACAATAAGACGTTACGTCCTCTAGAGGAATAATTAAAGAGTGTGAAGTGTTAACACTTATCATGTATTGGTAATGTAGGTATGACTATTATTTTAGATCTATGATACCATGATAAGGTGTACAGGTAACGTGCATACCCATACTGCGCAGCCACAACCCATATCACAATACACAAAATATTGCATTACGTTTTTTGCAATTTGTCATTAAAAAATGGCAACGTTATCAAATTTGGCGACAAAATGTTTTACTAACTCTACTCTAACTTTAGTAAAACCAGCGACAGGTTTAACTGGTAAATACATTTAAAATCTACTTAGATTTTAAGGTTAAATTTTATAACCTTTTATAATTTGTTTAATTATACTTAATTGATAAATTTTACTTATAAAGTTACTCCATTTTAAAACCTAATTGACACAATTATATTACTTTCAGTAAGTAATCGTTTTGCTTCAAAGAAAATGGGTGGCACTACTCAAAATGCTGGTAACTCAAAGCCAAAACACAGAGGTTGGAAAAGAAATGACGGATGTTATGTTTATCCTGGAACGATTCTTGCAACACAAAATAAAACGAGATGGCATCCTGGACTTAACGTATGTTATTTATATTACCATATAAAATCACAATGTTTTACGATTATAAAATCAATTATCGTAGGTTGGATTTGGAAGGAACGGAAACTTATTTGCTATGCAACGTGGTAAAGTAGTGGTAACATGTGAAAAAATGGATGCTAACTGGGACCATACATGGATTCAGAAAAATTTTGAAGGCCGAGAAGGACAACTTATTTATAAAAAATATTTTAATATTATTCCAGAGCCTGAACATAATCGCTTTAAATTAATTGATAAAATTTAAACAATATTTATATCTTTGTATTGCAAAATTAATTTTGCTACTAAATTAATTTTGTTAATAAAAATTTAGTCTTATTAAAACTATTTATTTAAATCGCCCATAGATGAATCTGCCCATCTACAAGAAAAGTATTCAATACTTTCTCCATCTTTGGACAAGGTTGCAGACACTGCAGTCTTTCGCACATGACTGCTTATGCGACCCTCTGTAATAAGATCTAGTATAGATATTTCTTCATTTCTACTTTTACAGTGAATTAAAAGTTGAGAATGAAACATTATTGGATCACCTGAAAATTATTTAACTAATTATTTTAAATAATAAGTTATTAAAGATTATTGATCAATAACATATTGTATTTAATCAATTACGTCAAAATTTCAATCTGTATTTAATGAAATTTTTCTAATTATAGTTCAATTGAGGAACAGGAAAATCGAAAAAATTAATTTGTGTAACAAACTTTAGTACTTGGTTGTGACTAATTATACTATTTTGTTACCTGGATATGCTAAAAAATCACAGCCAAATTTCTGTCCAGTTGTAATGTAATAACCCTGTTCCCAGATATCTTTAAATACTTTATATCGAAGAGTTTCTTCATCATTGGAAGGATAATTCCAATTTTCTGTTTTAATGACTCCTGTATTCCATGGAAATGCTATAAAAAAAAAACTTTAATAAACTACAGGCATGATCAAAACTATTTTTAATTCTATAAATTTTATTGCTCACCAGTATGAGTCTGGACTAGTGCTTCATTTTTATCTAATTTAGGTAATTTTGCTATTTCTTCTTCCATCAAAGCTTCTCTATTAATTTCTACACCATCTAAAGCTTTTTTAGTTTCATCATCTAAAGGTAGTCTGAGTTTTTTTTTACTTGTATTTAGACCCAAAATTTTTCTTTTTTTGCCATCTACAATTTTATCCATCACTGAAGTAATCTGAAAAGTTTATAGTCTTCAAACTAAAATATTTATTTTTAAATGTTTATTACTTATATAAAACCTAATGATTATTACTTGTAATTTTCTTTGCTCAATTAAGCATTGTTCTTGTTCAGTATGTAATTTATTCCTATAGTCTTCAAATTTGTTTCTTAATGATTCAGTAGGTGTTTCTCTCAATATTGGTCTCTGAATAATACGGGCTACTCCGTTGTCTAACAAAAGTTTTGCTTCTTCAGGAAGTAAAACCATTGGTAGTCCAGAAATTACTTCTTGTCTTGGTTTTTTTGCTATACATCCAATGCAGTCTCCAAGAATCCTATGTTCTTGTCTTAGTGTTAACCAGTCTAAAATGTTATAAAATAATAATATTAAATACTTAATATAAACAAATATAATAAATTTTAAAGTAGAAAAATGTATACCATCTGCATTCCAAACCAAAATTTCTGCTCCTGATAATATTAAGTCAATTTTCGTTTCAACCATTATTACTTTTTATAATTCTGTAAATAATTTAAAAATTGTTTTAGATTTTTAATAATAAAAATTAATCAAATCATTCAAACATAACGTAACATTAGTATATTATATTTCAATGAAAATGAAATATTGTATTTCTCAAATAATAAATATTGAATAATATTTTTAAATAATATATTATTTAAAAATTTGAAAAGAAAAATACAAATATAAATAAATAGCTAATATAAATAAATATAACCTTTTATAAAAGTTTTAATAGAAATATAATTCATAATTGTACTTACATTTACAAATAACGTAGCCATACGAGACTAATTTCTTGTTCAAAAGAGTTTTACTGCAGGTACTTTACAAGTTATATTTCTAATTTTACTTTTTTTTTAATAAAAAAGACTAGTGGTTGACTGTCGGCTGTCGGCATTCTACTCTCGTAAATAGAACACAACTTTTCTAACCTTACTTTACTCGCGCAGTCGCAGTCGCAGTCAAGTAGTTCCAAACTTCCAACAAGCTTGTGTTTCCCGGCGTCAGGTGACGCTACGCGTCCTTATCGGCGGCAGTTTTCTTCTCTCTAGTTTGCTCGCTATACCTGCTTAGTTACTTACTCGCTTCTGTTATGTTCTCCTCTTTGTCTAGCGCATTCGCGGGGGCGCGCAGGTGAACAAGCGCATACACAGCGCTCCGAATGCAAACACGTCGCTAGGGATGAAATAAGAACATAACATTAGCGACGGCCGAGTTTTTCGACCTTTTTATTTAGTTTTTTTTCTGTAACTGTCCGTTTAGTTTGCTTAGCCAGTTTTGTGAATCGTTTTTTCTGTTTTTTTGTAATGTAACAAGTAATATTTTTTGTGAGTATCGTGTTTGTTACCTGTTTGTGTATTCTAATTTTACAGTGTGTGATTTATTTTATGTTTTAGAAGCTATGTGTAAAATGTTAATGTAAAATTAATATTTATAAATTAATGAAATTACTATTTATCTTTTTAAAACAATACAAATTCTCAATCGTAATTTAATCCCTATATTTTTATGCAAATTATTTTATAATACAAATAGATACAAAATGATCATGTTATCATTTAACATAGGGTGAATGAACTTAAACTGTGCTGAAATAAAGTTAATTAAATAAATACAAATTTTTTACACGCTTTTTTAAATTTGAAATAATTATTTTGAAGATAGATAAATGTTTGTTTAATTTACAATAATAAATAATTTTAATGAATTCGTTTACTTACCCAGCATATGAATAATTTATCTATCAATTGATATACTAAAAAATTAAGTTTTTTGTTATGAATAAATTAGTCTTGTAAAAAAGACATTATTACTTACAAGAAATACTAAGTATTTAGAATTGCATCTAAAAATAACGAGACGACAATACGATCGATCATGAATAATAGACATGCACTGTTCATAGTCACGGAAATCTTAAAAAAATGCGATAAATTGAGAAAGTACTATTTGAAATATTAACTAATAAATAATTATAATTAACTAATAAATAATATTTTTTTAGTTTTTAAGAAAGTTTTTTATTTTACAATTCTTTCAAATTAAAATAACACGTTATTTTTTATTTTTCAGTTATCCGCTTCAAACATTAATCTTAATCTTAATCTTCACAATTAATTACGAATTTAACACCATTAAAAAGTTCGAGCAATAGGTATATCATATTCGGAAGAATTGAAATTGTAATCTTAAAGTGCAGTGGTATGAGTAAGATTGAAGATGCTCTATTATATGCGCATCGAAAAACGTTGCATAATATTTTCAATCTGTGTTTACAAATGTTTCTTTAACCATTGCCATCATTATACTGAGGTAAAATCAACGACTGAAAATTAAAAAAGAAAATGCTATTTTATTAAATTCGTTTAATATTTAAACGATTTGATATATGAATATATTTAATAACAAAAAAAAATGGAGAGTCCAGTAAGAAGAAGTAAAGAATCAAAAAAGGGACGGTTCAATCCTGATGTAAACGTAAGTAAAAATGAATAAAAGTAGTAAATTACAATACCTATAAAATTGTTTTCGAAATAAATGCTAACCTAATTTTTAACCTAATTTTTAACCTAATTTTTTGGTATCCACTTTTCTTCCTATTAACATATGTATTGTAATAATTCGTGATTGGTAATTTTTGTATATTTTACAGAATATGGAGCACGTTAATTCGCAATTAAAAGGGAAACTTAAAATATTGACCGCCGAGATGAAGGACGCTGCTGAAAGGATGAATTCTATGACAATAGAAATGAATACTATTCGTAACGATAATTTGGTATACAAAGGTACATTATTTCCGTATTAGTATTGCTCACGAAGCATTTTATAATTTTAGATGATATCCACATGTAATTATTTGTATGTTACGTAGATCGATTGGCGGAAATCGAACAAGAAAATGCTCTTCTCGTTTCTCAGATTGAAGAAATGGCTAATGAAAGAGCAGAAAGAGACGCTATTATCGAGGAATTCGGCACAGCAGTTGAAGCCAGAATTATTGAGTGGAAGGTAAATATTATAACGAAATCCATTTGTTGTTGGTAAATATAATTTAATCCATACATTGATGAAAATTACAATTTAATTTAGACATTTTTGGAAACTAACACCATAGTTGAATGACAATTTTTTTCGTATTTTAAAACAATATAAACTTATTATTTTCCAAAGATGTAGCACATGTAAGACTATTTCCCTTGGGTTTTTTTTCGAAAAAGGTTTCACAATCCGGAGAAAATTACAAAACTTGCCTTGAGAGAAAGCTTATGTAGTTTTGAACGAGATCATTATAGTCACTGCGATGATGCAGGCAGATGTCCCATATCAATTAAGGAATCTTCTGTGAAATGCAACTTTGTGCCATGACCTGCTTTCTAATCGTTATGTGGTTAAAATGAACGAATTGCTTACCTCGAAATTTAATTCTTGCTAAATTATTTTATTCCCAAATTTTATTGCTAAATCTCTCGTTCAAAAGAATAGACATTTATTAAGTGACAAATGAACCTTCCAGGAAATACTGGACGAAAAAGACAGTACGATCAGCAAGCTGAAGGAGAACCTCATGTACGCGGCGAGTGACAGGCTCGCGAATGCCTCGCCGGATGAGAGGACTCACGCGGAGATCCAGCAATTGATCCAGGACATCGACCGTCGTGACGAGATAATAGCCGAGCTGCAGAGCAAGCTTTCTGAGGCGGTAGTCGAAATAAATGAAAGCAGTGTGCTCATCGAGAAATTCAAGTCTGACGGTAAAACGTGAGTTCGCACTAGTAGCGCAAGTAATTAGAATGTATTCTTGCGTATTGAGTGATTAATGGAGCTTTTTTTTAGAAAGGATAGTTCTAAGCGGGGGACTAGGGAACAACGGGAGATGAACAAAAAGTTGCATGATGCGGATAAGAGAATAAACACGTTGGAGAATTTGTTAGAGCGCGCTGATAAAGATGCGAAAGTTAAAAGTGAACAGGTACTCAATAATGTTACACTATTAAGTTTATTTTCAAAAATTATTGTAATTATAGATTTGATAATTCTCAATTACGTGTTCAATTTAGTTATGCGAAGCACTTGCAATTTTAAATAAATA
Source organism: Torymus auratus (assembly GCA_900474315.1). NCBI lineage: Eukaryota > Metazoa > Arthropoda > Insecta > Hymenoptera > Torymidae > Torymus > Torymus auratus. The sequence continues at coordinate 7,140 of UXGD01005498.1, forward strand.
CGAAGACGAGAATACAAGTCTGACCGAGGCATTGGACGAAATTAAAGACCTAAAACTTCAGGTAGAGAAGAAGAATCGACATATTGAAGATCTCGTGGATGTTGTAAATAGGCTTGAAAACGAAAACTCTCACTTTGAAGAGGCTATTATTGTCTTACGGTGAATTTAATTCAGAACGGAAAAACAATTATGTTTGAGCTTTATTTAATCTAATAATTTTAAATGTTTGTTTTAGAGAAAAATTAGGAATAACGGAAGAAGATGAATCTTCTATAGAAGATTTGATTCTTCAACGGCAACAAGGTCACGATGAAAAGATTGAAGAAATGCAAAGACAATGCAATCAATTATCTAGTGAAAATGTAGATCTAAAATTTGAAGTAAGTAAATGATATATATTTATCTAATAAACCAAATTTAATTTTCAAAATTGATTAGACTATACGAAGGGTTTATAGATTTATGTTAATTTTGTTTCAAAATATTTAAATATAATGTGTTGACATAATTGGATTTTTTCGATGTTTTTATTTGCATAGATAAGAAAACTGAAGACAGCTTTAAAAGAATCTTTGAAACATAAATTTACTAAAACAAACGGCATATCAAGTGACGGTGAAACGATCGAGGAATTAAGTCTTCGATCAGAATCGAAAAAAGAACATGTTGAACTACGCCGAATCAAAGAAAATATCAAATGGGTTATTGACGAAAATGAAGCTTTAAGACAGGGAATGCATGAAATACTGGATTGTATCCATAATCAAGATGGTTAATAAAATTAAATTTACGCATGCAATAATAAATCGACAGCAAATTATATCGGAATCGAAATAAACATTTAAAATCCTTATTTTATATTCAAGGCAAGAGCATAGTCACGATTCAGTCGCAAACATTGGAAAATCTTCTTGAAGCTTTAGACGCAAGACACTTGGCTGGTTGGTATCATCCGGCAATGCGGTTACAAGGTCGTGTTAACTATTTGCAAGGCAGCAATGCTGAGTTACGAGCACAATTACAACAAATAAGGTAAATTATATAGATTATTTTCAATTTAATCAATCATATATTCATCATTAATCAAATTTATCGCTACTCGAAAAAATATTTGCAAGGTTTATTCTTTGAGTGATACTTTATGCAACATTTTTCGTAGGCAAAATCAGCTGCTATTGCAAGAGCAATTGCAGCGCTCAAGTAGCGTCGAAGAAGGTGAGTGCTCTCAGCAGGGAGACGCGACAGAATCCGTCACCCCCGACATGAAATCGAACTTGCAAGAGTCGCCTAGTTTAACCCGCACGACACCTAAATCGGCGCGCAGTGGACAATCGCAAACCGCAGATTCTGGACGGGCGTCCGGAAAAGCTGGGGAGAGCGACGAAATCCAGCAGGCTGAAGATGACGAACCGATGTCGGAATCGCGCGACGGCACTTCCCTCATGGACGACGAGGATATCGGAAAAAAGTCCGAGGAGGTGTACGCGATGGCCAAAGAGATTATCGCTCAGGAGGGCGACTTCAAGAGGGCGCTCAACGATGCCGAAAAGCAGCGAAAGCTCTTGGAGACTCAGATCATTAAGCTGAAGAAGAATCTGGCGAATTATATCAGCCCTGACGTCTACAACGAGTTGAGGGTCAAGTATTTAGAGGCGAACATGAGGCTACGTACAGCTTTTGAAGATAAGTACGCAGTAGGCGATACCGGAGTAGATGCTAAAGACGTTGAATTCTTGAGGAACAAAGCCATCCAGGAGTTGCGCGACGAATTAGTTTCTCTGCACAAGCAGTTGTCGGAATTAACATTGAATTCTGCGAATAATAACAATATCGACGTAAAAACCATTAGAGAACTGGAGAACGGTATTACAGAGTTGAAAGCTGAGAACGAGAGATTGAGAAAAGCCGCAGAAATGGCACACGAGGAGTCCCTGATACACCGGGCCATAGACTCGACCGTCCTGGCCGAGTTCAATGAGTTGCGTCAACGAATTCTCAGATTCGAGATGGACGACGGCCAAGAGATAAAGGAGGTTGCCAGTCTTTCGTTCGAGCTCGCGAATTACAAGGTTATCGAGACCGAGCTGCGCGAGCAAAAGAAGAATTTGGAGCGCGAGTTGTCACGGATGCGTGACGAGCTCGAGGCGATGAAAAACGAGGGAGAGGCAGTTGCCGAAGAGAGTCGTAAAGCGGCCGATTGCAGGTATAATAAATACGTCGTCACTTACTTTGTCCCGAACGAAAAACACGTGTTACGTTATAATTACGGTTTTATTATTATGCTCGTAAATTATAAAGAACGTTTTATTTGGATGTATTACAATTAGGTGAGCTTGAGAAAGTAAACCTTTGACATTATATGCTCTTACAGAGACTACGTCGAAATCATCGAGTTTTTGCAACACCAGTACGCAGGTTCGACGTCATTGAGTGCCTGGGAAAGGTACGAGGCTAGTCTGAATAAATTGAACAACGATCGTAATGAGGTGAAGGAGCTGATAACGAAAATGAACAACGAGAGTGAAAATCTGAAAATGCAGCACGAAACACTCACGGCTAGGCTGCAAATTGTCGAGCAGTTGAAGGAAATGTTGGAACAGCAAATCGGTAGCAGCGAAGTTCAAGATATTATGAAACGGTTTACTAGCGAAAATAGACAAGTACTCGAAGTATGTCACAGTTTTTAAAATTAAATTTTAGATATTTGACTTTGTACAGATTAAAAACTATCATTTTTTAGGAATCTAAATTTAGAATGCAAGTAAGCAAATTGGAAGAAGAAGTAAAGAACTGTAATGTTAAAATAACGGATTACGAAGGTAAATTGACTTTAATGGAGCTGGAAATGAACGAAGTACAAAAAGCTTGGAAAGTGCAAAAGGTGTCAAGTGTTAAAAGACCTCCGACCGCTGACAAAGTAACAGAAACTGATAAAGAAACAAAAGTATCTGTTCCTTTGAGACAGACAGCGACGAAATCGATGCAAACGGAATTAATGATCCGATCCGTCGAAACTCAATGTGTACTTTGTTGTAAAAGAGAAGACGGCGTATGCTCAAAAGATAACCGCCAAATGGAAGCACAAAAAGATGTTACAGATCGAAGTGAAATCGACACTACTGCTTATGAGAGTGGGGATGATGATTCGACAAAAGGTATGATATGGTCTTTTTTAAATTTATAAAGATCTAACGAATGTAGTAGAAATTATTTAACTATTCTGTATAACAAATAATTATCTAGTTTAGTTCACGTGTTTATCTAAAATAATAAAAAGGTTATAGATTTAGGTCATAAATTATAATTTCCTTCTATATAAGATTACGTTATTAACATTTTTCTATATCTCATTTAATATATCATTCGGCATATTGTTATGTCTCATGGTTAAATTGTTCATTGCCTTTCCTTTCGGCTCAAATAAAACTTCCTAAAAAGTACAAAAGTAATAATAATGCATTGGTAACAAACTACTTTTGAATAAAATTCTTTAGATTCGGACAAATTTAAACACGAACTTTACGTCTTTAAAATATAATAGAGCTGTATTTATAGAAATAAAAAATCGAGGCGGAAATGCGTATTTTATTTGTTTAATATAATGACTATATTGCCAGTCAATAAGAAATTTTGTCCAGTCTTTGTAATTTTGCTTGCGTATGACCATGAAGAATTTTTTTATAAGGAAGTAATTAACTGCATTCTATCAGTATTTTTGTTGACTACAAGATACGCTTTCTCGAAATGTTTGTCAAATTATCATTGTAACTATACATAAACTTTGTGGTTTTATCTTTACATTTCATAATTATGTTTACAATTATTGCAAACCATACCAGACAGACATCTTGATCGATAATTGCTGCAGTTAAAATGCAACAAAGTAAATGAAAAATAAACTGAATAAAGTTGGAATATATTTTCGAAAAAATTAAATAAATTGTAGAATCAATAGAATATAGTGAATATACCAGTCTGCAGTTTCTTCCACTTGAAATTAACGTTTTGTAATGTAATTATAACCATGTAGATGTGTAGTTCGCAGACATTCATACATATTCTCCAGTGAATATTCAAAATCTAAGATATCTTTTACACATTAAGTATTCCAGAGAGCTTTCAACATACTGAAATGATTTTTCTTTAGAATTCTACTTTATTTTAATTTGGTTCCACTCGTACTGCAAAATGTTAATTTTCGAATATTTCAAATTCAATATAATATTGAAAGTTAACTTTGGAATTCCCCTGTTAGATGATGAGTGAACGAACGTCAAAGAAATTGCAATAGCTATTGTAAAGTATGTAATTAAAATTCAATTTTATAAGGATTTCATATGCTTTTAAACACATTATTAAAAAATAGAGAAGGCTACAATAATGAACGATTTATTGAAAACCTAGTTTTGTTCATAATAATTTATTTTTATAAGTTCATCAACTTCGTTAAGATATCGACACTTATCTATCTATAAACTCGATTCTGCTCCATCGATTATTTTCTAAACTCACAAAACGTAACGAAGAGTTATATATACCCACGATGTAGATATGTATAAAATTGTAAACGTAAAATCTTATGAACCAAAAACGACACAACGATTAAATGTTGCAGAGCCAAACGTCGCCCTTCTGCAAGAGCAGCTCAGCCAGGCACTAGCGCTGGCCTCGGAGCGCTCTATTTCTCTATCCAAGCACGAGGCCCAGCTAGCCGAGTACCGGGCGAAAATCGAAGCCCTAACAAGACTGCTCGAGGCGCGGAATGTTGCCACACCCTTAACAAATCACGGGGACGGCGAGCTGTCGAAGGGCGAGAATGGCGGTGGTGGCGGCACGAGCCACGAGGCTCTGCAGTCGAGCATAAAGAGCCTGCAGCGGATCGTCGCGCAGAAGGAGGAGACGATCGCCCGATACCAGGGCATGCTGAAGGAGGACCGTGATAAGCACAGCGAGGCCGCGGCCAGTCTGCAGGAGGAGATAAAGAGCCTGAAGAAGCTGATCGCCGAGCGGCACGCACCCCCGACCTCCGATAACACCCTGTTAGCAGACTTCTCTCGCTCTGGCTATCTCCTCTCGTTCTCCTCCTTCGCGAATTTTCTCGCTCCCCTCCTCGCTTTTTCTCTCTGACTTATTGCGGTTCTTTTGTTGTTACGCGGCCGAGGGTCGCGCCACTGAGAAATGGGATAGATTTGCCCGGGAAAATGGGGAACGGTGCGCTTTTCTATAATTAAATTGGAAATTTATGAAGGTTTATTGGAGCTATATTCTTTGAACTCGAATGAAAAATATTAGAAGATTAAAATTTCTTAATGGTTCGAGAGAATCTAAAATGAATATTTCATTATAATAATGGATAAGTTGATTTTTTATTGGAATAATTTAAATATATCTGTCCATGTGTGTGCCTGTGAATATAGCGTTTGATTGCATTTACAATTATACAGAATATACTAATTGACACATTTATTTTTTTCTTATTATAAATTAGTGAATGATTCATGAAGGCATGAGATACATTTTCAATTCATGTATTTGCAGTTATAAGCTATTATTAAAAATGTCTTTCTTCTTTATATTTTTTTACAACGTCAAATTTAGTAACTTTACTCAACTATTTAAATTGATAAATTGATAATAACTTGAATCGATTTTAAAGAAAGTATTGAAATAAAACATGGATTATACTGGAAAATGACGGAAATAAGAATAAAGCCATAATTTATTTGGGTTTCAGCAGTGAAAGCCACCGACCATCCATGTTGTTTTCACGTTTTCGTCGACGCAACTTTTAAATTCATCATCAATTCACAAAACCTTGTTTCACGTAAATAAGAAACACATCATGCACGTACCTCCCTTCCTTGGCCTTAATCAAACACTCCCATGCATATTTTAACTGAAAAATGACTTTATAGTCTCGTAATTCAACTTTATTAAGATCTCAATTTTTCTCGCTCGTATACGCATTGACGTAATGATTCATGAAATTCTCCCAGGCCTTTAAAAATCCGCAACGAAAACATCTTACGCTTCATTTTAAACAAAAAAAGCCGGTACGTAACTCCCTGAATACAGAATGTATTTCTCGGCTTTTCCGCAGGTCCGAGATAGCCGAGCGCCCGGAGAGAGACTCGCCGGGAGACGAGAGCGAGGTGGGCGTCGAGAGGCTGTCCCTCCTGAGGGAGAAGATCTCCCGGCTGGAGACGGAACTGAGCATAAGCGGTCAGCTGGCGGAGCGCTGGCATCGATTGGCCGAGGATAGACTGAGGCACATGGACAGCTCGATAGCGAGGTGAGTGAGAGAGGGAGCAAGCTAGCGTATATATACTTATATATATATGAGGCTGGGAGCTTGAGGTGCGGAACCTAGAAGATTATGTTTTTTGTATAAGAAAATTTACTTTAAGGGAATTCGATGTATTAAATATATAAATATAAGAGAGATGGTTATTTTATAACTGACTTCATTTTTTAAATGTCCGGGAAAATCAATATTCTTTTAAAAACGATATAATTTGTACACCAAACTCTATTGGAATAAGATAGTGGGTAAAAATCTATTTCAAGAATTAATATTTTGATTCTTCCAATTAAATATAAATGAGTTCAGAATTTCATTTGTCACAATTTTATATTATTCTCCAGATTTTAAATATTAAATGTATTACATTTAAATATAGTTATAAATTTGCAATACTTCGAATATCAAAATTTGAAGTCACCTGTACTTTAAAATACGATGAATAATTACAAACTCTTATTTATATATGCATGGCAAAAAATACTTTTTCTTTTAAATAATTTACATTTAAAGAAAACGTCAGTCCATGATAATTTCGTAAAAATATGAATATCAGGATGCGTATACTGCGTTTTAGCAATTGAAACGTTTTTTTCCAAAATAGACTAGAATCGCAACACAGAGAAGAAATAAAGAGTTATCGAATGGAGATCGCTAAGCGACAACACGAAATCAGCGAGCTGCGATGCCAGCTATCAGAGAATCGTTGCGCGCCAAGTACGAAAACTGAAGTCCTTTCCTTTATGAAAGCACTTCAAATCAAGGATAATCGACTGGCTGACGAAATCGAAGTAAGACGTTTTCGCCGCAATTCGGAATGCGCACTTAATAAGTGTTATTTTTGAATTTTGAAAATGCAAAATTTTTCCCCGAATGCTCAAACCTGTTATTGCAT
>UXGD01005499.1:0-14334 GCA_900474315.1 Torymus auratus
CCATTAGGTAGAAGACCACCTTAAGTTGATATAGTAAAGTTAAGGACTATCCAAGTTTATTATTACCTAAATTACGAATATAAAACTATTAAAAAAAATAAAAAAGATAATAATAAAAATAACTAAAATACATGAAATGAATTGGTGAAACAACAAATGATGATAGATTTATATAATAATCTTACCAGTCAAGATGAAGAAATTTATTCTTAATATAAAGACTCGTGCTCTTGACAGAAAAGAAAAAGAAAGCCACCCCAATCTGGGACAGATCTAATAAAATGCTTGTCTACACTAATAACAGTAGTATGGGTGACCACCATTATTAAATTTACGGATGCAGTAGACCCCAGAGAAAATCATTTTTCAACTTTCTCGGTGGAACACTTTATGTCTGATCACTATAAATTCCAAGATATTTAATTGAAAATCTGCAGTTATTTAAAATAATATTACCATTTTGAATACTAACATCAGGCCTATTGTTAATGATTTTGCCATTCGTTGGAAAGATCATGGTCCTAGATTTTTCAAAAGATATTGAGAGATTTAACTATTTAAGCCAAGAATTAATATTAATTGATGGAAAGATGAAATACTATTGTAATAATATAACTATTATATGATAACTCAATTATTAATCACTCAACTGAATTTCAGTATATTTATAACTTTTAATGAACGATTGATCTATTATTATATATTAAAGTAAGTAATTATATTAAAACAATAACCAAGTTAATAATATAAGGTCACTTGTCTCCTTCAACCGCTCAAAGCAAAATCCACCGCCAAATACAAACCTTATATGACTCCAAAAATGCCAAATCAACAAAACTAACTTATCAACCGAAACCTCGCCAACTAACGCAATCCCTTTATATTTACCGACGTTTAAAACATCCAACCCTTGCATCATTTCCCCGCATCAACTCTCGACACAAAAAAAAACCCCTGACTTCCAATAGTTCCACATAAATAAATCAATCACCTCCTACAATTATATATATCGAAACTTCTCTCCCAGCCCCTATACACGACATATACTATATAACTATATAGATATATACGTGACGCGCGTGCGCGCATGTCCGGTTAGCGATCAGTTATGTAGGTGCCGGAGCTCGAGGAGCGACGTCACGCATAACCAGTCGAACTCGACGAGAAAGAGAAGAAGAGAAGGAGACAGGAACAGGCGCAGAGGCAGGCAGGCGCGCACGGTATGTGGGTCAGGAAGTCGTACTCGAGGAAAAAGAAAGCGGAAAGAAGCGTGTATATGTATACGCGCGCGAGCAAGAAACTGGTACTGCGCGAGCGTACATACATAAGTATTAGTTGTATTTGAGCGTCCGAAAGTTGTGCCTGTGTGTATCTTTTGTTTCGGTTTCCACCTTGCGCGAAGATGATTTTGGGTCGCGGAGCGAGTGAGTCAGAGCGGGAATCAAGGTTTATGGGGTTTTTAATAACAGTTGTGCCATGGTTTGGGCTTTTTTATGTGGAGGAATTTTTAAAGGTGTAGTTTTGGAGATAAACAAATTTCGTGCATTCTGGTCGGTGGTTTTAACTCTTATATATTAAATAAGAAGCTACGTAGATAGAAATCTGAATTTTATTTTATCTGATATATTATCTGAATAATACTTATTTGCAAGGTTTATAAAGGAAATTTTTCAATTGTAAATTACAATCGAAAGGGTCAAAATAATCGACGCCGCGCCTATATATTCCTCCGCTGTGTAGAGTTACAAGAGAACAAATTTTTACGAGCCTTTGAAACGAGTATCTATATATACTCTTGCATTTGAAAGTGCAGTAGCGATGTCAACGGCCTTTGCAATCTAATGAAAAAAAAAAAATTAAATGATATTCTATATTTCCAGTTTCTGCAATGTCAGTGGCACCGCAGCTAGTTTTAATAAACTTTTACATCTTCCTACAACATCAACGCACATTTTAAACCCCCAATTTATTATATATATTTTAAAAGGAAAAGCTCTTCGGCCTTCGCATCGAAAAAGTCTTTTCAAGTCGTAAATTCTTTATGACTCGGACGCTTGAGCTAATCACACAGCTCTATATAAGAACAGCTATACCTTGACTTACGTATAGAAGTGAATAATAAACGAAGCAAAGGAGAAAATCTTTCTGGCACTCTTAAATATATTCAACCGCGCGAGTTCTGTCTCAACCTCCGATCGGCCATTCCCCCCATCACGCGCAGTATTATCAGCGGCAGGAGAAGATTTCGCTTATTTATATGTACAAAACCGAACCGCCCAGCTCGTAAACAACAACGCAGCGCAGTAGCAACAATGCTCACCACTAACGGTAATAGCGAACGCTAGTCGCGGAAACACGTCGCCGCCGCTGGCGATATATACATAGGTATGCGAAACTTTGGCTTTCCTCGTTAGATACCGCGGGTGAAAGTCAATTAACCACGACGGCGACGACAACGATATACACTTACTCACTCCCGTTTCATCCGCGATGTGTATATATAATTTTTTTTTTTGTTTTCGCCGTCGCCGAGGGAAAAACATGTTTGCACGGGGCTTTTCAATCTCCAGAGCGAAAAGGTGTTAATAAGAACTCGTTTGATGACGTATATTTATACATCTTTCGCGTGCGCACGATTAATGCCTTTTATATACGCGACTGCGCCCGCGCGTTGCGTAATTTAAACAAGTATATTATATATAAGAGGAGGTTTAAAGGGTTCCTGTCGCCCGAGCGGACGAGAGTTTTGTAATGATTGGATAAGTGATTTTAAAAGGAGTAGTGCGCGTTAACGCGGTGGCTTAATTGTTGTGGAAGGGATTATTGATTGATATATTGTTCGGGGCTTATATTATATAGGTGTGTAGAAAGTGATTATATTTCTTTATTAACGTATTTAGCTTTTAGTTCAACGGACGCCCGAGGTATGATTAATCTCATGCATGGTTAATATGGAAATACCAGCAATTATTCGTTAACTCATTGAATTTGATGTATATTAAGATTATAATATACTCGTATACGTAGATGCGAGATCAAGAGTATTATTAGATTCGAGAGAGAATAAAAGAAGATTCATTTTAATGTTGTAATTTTAATCGGTCATCAGTATATAACGTTATTTTCTATCTAAAAACCTATAGTTTTCTTAAATCGTCCATAGTTACCGTAAAGAAATGAATTTCAGTTTTAATGTTGTGATTTTATAAAAATAAAGTGCGTTGAGGAGACTTTTGTTCGCACAGAAATATAGAAGAAACTACTATTATTGTTCCCAAGATAGCAATATTAGTGCGTCAATAAACATTACCAATAATATATCAGTTCGAACAAACCGCTAATTACAATGAATCTTCAACGTACGACATTGACGTATACATCCTAAATTAATCTTTTTTTCTCACCGTTCATTTTCTTAACAAACCTTCGTAAGTACCTCCGCACAGACGCTATATATCGAAACAACGTGGCATTACAACGATCTTGGCATGGAAAGTGATATGCCGCCGCGGAACCTAATAGTCACCGTTACCACTCAACCTCTCTCTCACTCTTACACGGTGGGCCTCCTCTCACATCTTTTCCTTTTTTTTTCTTTCTATTATCATGATTATGAAACGCACTCTGCGCGGCAGTAATGGCCCTCTGACCGCAAAATTAACTTAATAAATTCGTTGCCGAGTGTGTATGTGTACGCTATATATTATGTGCCCATTTGCCTGCTGCTCGCCGTTCTCCTGTTTAATTAGAGAAATTCAAAAAGAAGCGGAACGAAAGTCGTCTCACGATGGATAACCGCTTTGCCGAGAAAATCTGCAATTACGTTGAAAAATTTTCGAGTGTTTTAAATGTTTTCAGCTGTAAGAGTTGTGTGGGGCGCTCGTGATGTCGTGAAAGAGTTAAATTCACCGGATCGGCGCGCACGTGCTGTATATAAGCGTCGGGTGCTGATGGGCAATTAGGCGCGCGGGAGATGTTTTAGGGTCATTTTAACGCGAGTGCATTAATAATTTAATTATATGTGTGCTGGTCAATGCACGGCCTATTTTTATACAAGTCTTTATTCTGTCCGCGATGACATTGATTTGTTAAGTATAATCAATCGAAACGGATCGTTATACACTCAAAAGTTTAAGTGTTCTTGATTAACGGACATAGTTTTTGTTTAATTTTTCATAATTTCCATCATTATTAAGTTTGCCGGGGCGAAATTATTCATGAAAGGACTTAATTAAATATTTGGGAAAAATAAGCAAAATAATATTTATTAGTATTATATAAAGCAGAGTACAGGTAAGGAAATGTGTATACTATACTAATGTAATTATTGTATGCAGGTAGTTCGACAAGCTATGTTGCACAAATTATGTGTAAAATAAAAGAGAAACACAATGGAAATGCTCTTTTCATTCTATGTCAGCACTATGTATACTTATTTATTTATTCATTCAAACCAGTAAGAAAATACAGAGTAAAATTAACTCGAAATAAACCCTGCAGAGATAAACACAGTTATCTATATGCAGGTCTGGCAACGCTGTACAAAAAAAAAATTAGAACTAACTTAAAACTAAATATAAAATTTTTAATTTTTAATAATATGTACATTAGCAAAATGCTCCATGCTTTTCCACAATTTATAATAGAAATAGAAATTATTAACAGTTTCCATTGCTTAATATTTATTATTTATCCATGCCACACATACATAATTAATTTGTACGTTTTTTAAAGATGAATCTTCATTAATTATACATAAATGTTTCAATCTCGACATAAAAATTGTGTTAGAACTTATAGATATTTAGAAATATACAAAGAAAAGTTTATATCACACACAAAGTATATAATGAGACAAATAACTCAAAATATAGCAAGAGAAATATTAAACGCTTCGATTTTAATCCCACTTTTTTGTCAGAGATCTTATTAGAATCAGTTATACCTACTTACGAATCCTTTGTTCAATTCCTAATTTTCTTTTTTTTCTTAAAGGAGTAGAGTCATCGCAATTATGCCAATTTGAGTAAAAGTACGACAAAGACAAAAATCACTACCGCATCATTTAACACCTCCTCTATCAACCTAAATCCAATCTATAATTCAAGCCGAAACACCCACCTCGAAATCGTATATATTATTCAAATATAGACGAGGCGAAAATCACGGGCCGTTCGCATCATGCGATCCGTCACCACAGCGCACGCGCGTCAACGCAGAGTCGCGAGTCATCCGCGGAAATTCCTCGAAAATAACTGTGCGGTAACCCCGCGCTCGCTAGCTCGCTTTCTCCTCCGCGCCTTTTTGCGTTTTTCGTGTATAGGTACCTACCTACATCCTTCTTCTATATAGCAAGTGTGTATATATGTATTATACGCGAGTCACCAGCTGACTCACCCTTTGGTAAAAGCTGAAAAGAGTAAATAAAAGAGCGGCGACCGGGTTGAATGGATCAAGAGAGAGAAGAAAGTGAACGCTGACGAACGTAAAAACCGCGCGACGATGTGAAAAAGAGAAAATTCGGGTATAACCCCGTGAGGGGGTTAACTAAGTTCAGAGATGTGCTGAATATGTATGCGAGTGTGGGAACAGTAAACATGTTTACTTTTAATAAAATTATATATATTTGTTGTTTTCGTATACCTATTATCCAACGTTGCAATATGATTCGATTAAATATATATTTTTCTTTATTTACGTTTTGGCAAATGGAGCACTTTGAACACGTGTATAGGATATTTGAAGAATATAAAAGAAGACAAAAGGCTGATGTGTAGAGGTAACTGACACTTCAACTCGCGCGGCTCTCAATCTCGCTTTACGAGAAAGTACGCACATTTAGTCTAATCGTCATATTGTTATGATAAATTTGCGGAGAGCGCATATATATCAGCTGCTTTCATGCTCCGCGAGCGTAGGCGCAGGTCTAATCCAATTATATGAAAAATGGTATATGCATATATATATATATATGCATATAACGTTTATGCGAATTAATAACTTTCTATTTTAATTTGCTATATGTGTGTGTGGTTCTTAAATGCTTGGAATTATAATTAGCGTGTTTCTGCACGATAATTAGCACGAAAAATTATTATATCGAGCGGGGTGTAAATAGCTTGAAAAGAATAATCGAAATAAAAAAAGATTCAATTTTTTTTGTTAATATAAGTTTTGATAGGATTAAAGTGTCACAATATTAATCTATTGTACTTTCATCTACAAGTATACATGCAACAGTTCGATCGGAATATCAAAAACTCGCGTCTTTTTTTCATTTTCAAAATACAAGTACCTTTATTCCAGCGCATTGACACAAGTTCCGGAACATTATGAAAACCATACGTATTACGTTCTCCTCTCGTCCACTTTTTTAAGCCATCGTAATTGCGTAGCTTATATATCTTAGGAAACATTCCTCTCTCTAAAACAGATTCGAACTATAATACGATTCCCATCATCCAAATAAAATCCATTTCGCAATAATAAAGCTCGCCATTAAGTACATTACAATCGATAACCTATACTGGGTTTGGATGTCAATCTATACGGCATTCAAATCACCAGGGCAAAGGAGCCTCTGTACTCTTGTTTTATTGCTTCATCTTCTCCCGCACTTCTACTCGACGAGAGAGGGATGTAGCTCGTAATTCAGCCGCACATCTGCTCGGCGGTTGTACCTACATAGCGAAAATAAGCCATGTAGTATATACTATAAAAGCTTGTTACAAGCGTGTATATATATGTATATATACGCGTACTTATACATACATACATACACACATACTCGCGAGTCATTGACTGCGTACCGTTTCTGCCCCACATCCATGCGCGCGCTGTGCTGCTGCCGCCTCACACGTTCGACTTTTACGCACACATCCTTATGTATAGCTAAGTACGCGTACGTATATATACATGTGCGTATACGCGTGCGAGAATACATAATGCCCTCTCTCTCTCTCTCTCTTTACATCGAGGCACTGCTTTTTCGAGGTCAGTTTGTATATATGCTTGTAACGCGCAAGCGCGCGCGAGCGCGAACCCTAATTTCTTCCTACGTGCGCGGACTGGTGTATGTGTATATGTAAATACGAGGCGTTAATGGGGCCTTTTAATTGGATTAGTAAGGCGATTACTAAACACTTTCGGGGTTTCGAGAAATGCAACGGGTGTATGAAAAAAAGAAAGGAAAAAAAAAAATCTGACGGTAGCTTGCTCAAAATTGTGATTGATGTGGGGCTGGTGGCTTCTTTTTTTTTCTCGCTCTCGTTTTAATCTAGGCAGGAGTTTCGTAAAGTTATATATGTGACATATATATTTTCGTCATATTGTTACAGGTAATATGTGGATTGCGAGTTGTTTAAAGGAAGATGAGGACTTTTTTTTTTAATTAGTTTACTTGCGTAGGTACATTATATACTCATTATATCTAGAATGTCTCAATATTTGGATAAGGATTATAATAGTAGTGGTAAGTGTCTCGAAGAATCGGAACTGTCAATTACTTTCATTCATGCGTTGTTATGTAGTAAATCACTCAACTTATGCAGATATCTCTGTAATACTTATACGAACTTTTTATTGTAACGATACGTTGGAAATGCTTCTATATAATAGTTTTATTTTTAAAGCGTTAGAATGTGTATATCGCATTTTGTTGCGAGATCGAAGATCATTGTATAATAAATCAGGTAAGTGTATACCATTGTACATTAGCTTTGACATATATCTTTCATGAGGCAATAAATATGTAAGTGCGTGTTGATACCGTCAATATTTATTTAGCTTTTTTATTCAAACGGCACTCTCGATTACTTAATAAATAATTCGAACCACTAAAATTACTTAAAGTTATTTTAATGTCACCGATCGAAATTTCTTGCATTTCTTAACTCTTTCGGTAAACTGCGTTAAATAATAGCTTATAAAAATGATATTATAAATACCCAAATATTGATTTAAATGGATAGAAAATTAAATTAAATTAAGTTGAATTTAATTAATTAAATTAATAATAATATTTAAATTAATGAGCACAAATAAATGGGCAAAAATAAAGTAATTTTTGCTTAAAACTCGTTCGGTGGGGTCCATTATTTATCAAACATATACATTACTACGAACGCCTCTCTCATTAAATTAATTTAATTCAATGAATTGAATTTAATGAATTAAATTAATTAAATAAATTAATAAATTAAATGCATATATTATTTTTTTATTTTCTAAAGTCAGTGATAAGGAATCTCTGCCTATACCTTACAGTTTTTTCGATTTCGATCATTAAGTTACCGACGATCAAAGTCAGCGTATGAAATTAAAGCCCTGTAAGCAACTCGAGCTAAAAGACATTTGTAATAGAAAGCTCTCTACACCTCACCTAACGAATTCACAGAAACTCACGAAGATCCGGCCGACCCTCAGAAGCCATTAATCCTCATTGTCATAACAGGAAGCGCAGCGCCGCGAGGAAAGTAAAAAATAAAAGACGCCATATATACCCATACGGCAGATCGCATAATCTCGATAACCCTTACTTACAACGCGCGTTATTTGACGCTCGTCTATACACATATAAGCACCCACCCACACATTGTATATAGACGAAAATCCCAGGATTGTCCCGCGCGCAACTGTATCCGCTTTTGCTTTCACCGTATAGGTATACCTTCGCCTCGCGGCTCTGCACGCGACGAAAAATATCACAATCAACTATTGATATCTGACGACGCGTGAGCGGCGCATAAGAGGCAGGTATAAGTTCCGGCGCATAGCGTTTTGCGGATGAGGATCTTTTTGCGCGTACGAGGAGAGTAAGTAAGTATGTGGGAAACTTCCGCGATGCGCGCGGGAAGATTAGAGCACGCGGTTGGTGGCTGGCTGATGAGCGTTTCGTTGGGAGACGGTTTGAGCGAGATAAGGAAGCGGGTTTGTGTTTTCGAGGAGCATTGCAGTAAAATTTTTTTTTTTTTTTGTAGAATCACTAGTTTGAGGATATAGTAAACGAATCCGACCTATCCTCAGAGCGGTTAAATTGACCCACTATTATAGTGATAAGTTTATTAGTTGAGCAGTAGTTTTACTATAGTCTGAGAGCATGAGGGATTTTACACGTGCAAAATTACTATAATTTCAAACTAGTAAACTTATTCGGCCTACTGTGAAAGCAGCTATTTTACGACAAAGATATACCTATAGTACAGTTACTAAAGAGATTCTGCAAATTTACTAAATTTTGTATTTTTCTTTCTTGCCTTTTTACTTGAGATATGTGCCATGTTATCTTAAAAATGCGTTATTTTGTTAAAAAAAATTATGTCTTCTATTGTATGCAATTCTACAAGTATTCGCGTTACGAGAGTGAGCGAGAATTCATGAAGTTATGAGAAATCAAAGATTGCGTAAAAAAAACGATTGAAATTTTCTCCTTTTTCAAAGGATTTTAAGGGTGCTATTTTTAATGATATTTTACGCTATATTTGAATTCTTCTAACTTCCTGAAAAATCGATATTTTTAGACGAAACAGTGCTTAAAATAAAGCTTTTTCTGTCTACTTTTACAATGTTTCTCGCTCATTTTCGTAACACGAATACTTGCAGAGTTGCATACAATAGAAGAGACATCATTTTTTAACAAAATAACGCATTTTTAAGATGACATGGCACATATCTCGAGTAAAGGGGCCTATGAGAATAAATCCTGCAACAGGGGTTCAATATTTTTTACTCTATAACACGACCTTTCAATTTGGTACAAATCCATGACCCAAAGGTTACGCACTCTCCTCGTTAGTATGATTTTCAATATTGCTTGCGATACTAATTTCAAAGATATAGCTGTTTGAAAGAAAACTTCTATGCTATTTGTTGTATCTATATAATGTTATCGCGTGATCACGTTAGTTTTTAAACATCATTTCAATACTGTTGTTTTTACAACGAAATTTTTCAACTATATTTT
Organism: Torymus auratus; assembly: GCA_900474315.1. Taxonomy (NCBI): domain Eukaryota; kingdom Metazoa; phylum Arthropoda; class Insecta; order Hymenoptera; family Torymidae; genus Torymus; species Torymus auratus. The sequence goes on from UXGD01005499.1 coordinate 9,962, forward strand.
TTTAGTAATACAAGTATTGAAGACTTTCATCATAAATTATAGATGTAAATTACAATTTTCATAATTTCAATCAAAGTTGAGCACCACTGCTTATAAGAACGACCTAAAGGCCAAATTGTTACAGTTAAGGGAGGAGATACATATATAATACTTGTTCTGCGGTGTTTCCCCGCGATCCGGGAAAACCCTTTTGCCTGGCTCGCGCCTACTTTCTTTTTTTCTCACCCGCTCGATGTGTCCCGCAATACCTTCGAGGAATGTTTACGAAATATAACAGTAAATTGATATAGTAATTTTTTGAGTTTTTTTATACAATCTGTGATTTTTTTACAAGACATAATATGACAATTTTCGCAATATTATGATTTTTTATGAGACACTTATCACAGCGTAAGGCATTATCCTTGGTTTTTGTCATTCAACTAAGTTTCATTGATAAATTATTTGTATGAAATTTATGCATATAAATGATTATTATAAAAAATAAAAATCTTTATAAATAATCTATAAAAACTGTGCAGCCGGTACTAATTATTACAGCTGTAAATACCAATTAACATATACAGAAGTCTCAATTGATAATCGAATTCAATTTATAGAAATCGATGTTATTATAAATTATTATAAATAGTATAAAGGCGCTCTTTGTTCCTGTTAGGATAAGAAAGTTCACCATGTCCCCTTCATAAATTTCTGAATTAACAAATTCAGAAAAAATTATTATTATTATTATTATTATTATTTACTTAATAGTCTTAGTTTTATCAGTTTAGTCCATCTTGGCACAATTGCTAAAAGCTTTTATAACTCATGCAGTTCCAATATCACTGTCAAAAAGCGCTTCTTTCCTGTACCTACCTACATTATTAAATTGAACTCGGCGCACCGCTATAAATAAAAAATATGAAAGCACCGCGAGCGCACAGAGAGAAAGAGACAACTTCTCGATACCGATAAGGAATACTAATATGAATCTACATTTGCGGCGAAAGAATTCGTGTCACCGCGCGCCAGCGAAACAACGACCGCTATATTATTATATTTACTGTTATGCTTATGCGCACACGAGCACGCGCTTATAATAGCGAAATATCATTGCTCGAAATTTGTATTTGTGTCATAGAGTCTTAATAGGAGCGAGCGCCTAGGATAATGAGCTCCTTCAAAGTTTGCTAAAACACCGGGGCACGCCCGCTGCTCTACGTATATACTACTGTATATCTATATCGAAGGCTGCTTTAGTGGCTTAAATACATTTTCAACGCGGATATTATGCAGATGATTTACTTATTACTCTGTAGGCTGCGGGCGAGCCGTATACCTACTATAGGTATGCGCTTATTATTATTTTTATTCAAATGACGACTTTTCGACAGGATATGAGAACCTGCTCCTTTTATGGCCGCGCGTATATATAACTAGAGCTGTTTATACTGTTAGGGATATTGTTTGCTTCACCGGTACACTTACTGGAGATTCATTGTAATACTTCATTCGAGGCATGCTTGGTGAATTTAAGATAAATTGCCTATTTCTGGAAGAATTAAAAAATAAATTGTAACGATAAAATATTACGAAACTTAATGTATATTTATATATCGAGGAAAAAGAAAATATAAATGATAACAAATATACAAATATAAGTACATTCTGTCAGATAAAGTGGGATCTAAAAACTAGTTAATATTTATAAATTACAACGAATTATTGTAACTGGGGTTTTTCAAAAGTTTTAAATTTATTTCTTGTAGTTATCGCGACATTTTAGTATTGTATTATATTATTCCTTGTTAATTTTTTACTTTTTACCGTATTGCGAGCAATGGATGACTGCAATTATACTTTAAGAGAATTCGGCAGCTAAAATCGACGTTGAATATAAAAAATTAAATTTTTTTTTTTTCAATTTTTTTATATGATTTTTTTTTGTTCAATATTAGCAAATTAGTTTTTAAGTTTTATTTACTTATATATTTTCTCGCCTATGTGCGTACCAGTAGCTGCAGTGTCTATACCTTTTACAAAACCGAAATTGAAATAATATGAGTGATCATTCATTTGAAGTAAAGGGGGGAGCGGAGGGAGTGATGATTTAATTGAGATTGATGATGCAGATGAATAAATAATTAAATAAAGGGTACTTTGAGTGATGAAAAGAATTTGTTTGGAACAAAATTCAATCATATTATTGCTAAATAAAAATGTATGAAAAAAATTGAATAAAACACAGGATTCTTTTTAGGGGTGCTGAAATTTTGTTCCTCTTGCAATTTCAGGATAAGATACTGATATGATAATTTAAAAAAATTCAGCCCTTTCACATTAAAATCGGATAACAAATGGCAAAAGAATCCTGAGTTTTGTTACATTTTTTTCAGCTACCGGTATCTTGTTTAACAATATAATTAAATTTAGTTCAAAAAATTTTTTTCTTTACTTGAAGTATACACTCTTCTTTCCAACTAAATCCTCACTCACATTCCCATTATAGAATACGATAAAATCCTCTCTATAAAAGAATGATGGCCAGTAGTGGAGACTTGACGTGATTGTTTATTTAAAAAAAGCACGAATATGTGAATTTCTTTTAAATTGAAAATGTGCTAGATTTAAATTTTGAAACTAATGTATTTATAGAATTACTAAATATTTAAAATAGAATAAAAACATTTGATCATTTGCTTAAAAAATGTATCTAATTATCCTTTAAACTAATTAAAACTACATCATATTGGAAAATAGTGTTCATAACGTAAAAAACAAAATAGTATGCGCAAAGCGCGTTTAAATTTTGCTAATATGTTAAAAATGCGTTATAGCGGATCCAGCACCACTCTTAATTTATAATAACGTTGACTTTGGCGGATCCTTCAATATTTACAGAAATTTTGTTGACAAGCCAATAAATTATATATCCCTTTTATCAATTAGCACCCGTTATTATGTGATTTATAGAACTGTGTGACCTAAGCCCACACTTGGGTCATGCCCATCCATGACCTAAGTAGTACTTTTTTGCGCCATGTTTATCGCACTCCCTATGCTTGTGTGCTAACCTCATGATGCAAAAAAGGATTACATACGGCACGGATAAGCGTGACAGCGGGCTTAGGTAGGTATTCAAGCTATAACTTCACGCTGTGCAAAAAAGTCCTACTTACGACACATGTATCGTAATGTACTATAATATTTAATGTTTTTTAACATTGTTATACCAATGTTAAGTATTATTGAAAATTATATATTGTAGCAAAAGTAATTTTTTATTTTTTTTATTATTATCCAGAAAACCATAGCATGTCTCAATTAATTTAATGATAATGTAAAACTTATTGAATTTATTAAAATGGCGGTAGGCAAATATGTCTCCTGAAACTAATATATACCTTAAGTGTTATCCAAGTTTGAAACTTTCTAGTGTGGTTTACATAATTTTGGTAAAAAACAAAAAAGGTGCAATATTTTTAAGTGAAGTGCTGGGACTTTGCCCAGCTAACAAGGAGTTTTACCTAATCTCTAAGATTAGTCATAAAACTTTAAATGATGAGACAAAACAAATCAACAAGCATAAAACTTAAAGAATACGCTAGAGTACAGGAAGCCCTCTTAACTAGCATCTTAACATGTGTCTTTGAAGATAATATGTAGACAATATTGAACAACAGTAGAATATGACAAGGGGGATATTTTAAATTATAAAAATTATTGAAGCAGAATTATTGATACATGAAGATCTAGTAAATTCAATGATATATAAAGCAAACTACTACAAGAACTTTTGGATAAAACAGAAAGAGAACTACAGGACATAAAGGCAAAAACAATATTGGAAATCAGAACATATCCTGAAACAGTCAAATACGACATGTCATATACAAGCTTCGTCATCAGGATCTCATATTGACAACCTTTTCTCTAAAATGGATCTAGAAAATTTGAATGCATAATACTTTTAATCCTTGTGACTTTTTTTTTCAAGTAATTTACTGCTGCTACTAGCCTGCTGTACTAAGCACAGACACAAGACAGGGTGTAACAGTTTCAATTTTTACATATAAAACCATTCCTGTAACCCATATGGAAAAAAAATCTATGAAACTATAAACACACATACAAAACTGTATAAAACTGTATTTGCTGTGTGCGTCCGGTTGGAGGGGATAAGAGAATCGATCTAAGCACGCATAGTGGCGTAAAGTGTCAGCTTTGCAGGTTATTGAGTGTTACTATATATATATATAGAAAATAACCTCAAAAATACATAGAAAACAAGTGTTTAAATATATATATATATATATATATATAAGTTAACTTTTTGACACTTGTCTTCGTGAAATAATATTATATTTATACAACTACATATATTATACAAA
>UXGD01005500.1:0-14333 GCA_900474315.1 Torymus auratus
GCCATTAATTAGCCAGTTTTACTAGCTATTTTCTAACTTCTTGGCCATTTCGCATAGACGAATTTCCACCAGGGAAGAGAATAGAGAATAAATTATTTACTGAATATTTTATCTTCATTATCTTTTTAAAAATTCAGTTTAAACTCAATTAGTTAGCAATAATACATCAAATAAATTACAATTTAAAGTTGATTTAATAGCAAAATTTAAACTTAATAATTGAATAATTCGTAAATGAAAAAAAAAGAAATATAATGTTTCACTCACAAAAAATAACGAAATGAGATCTGGTCCATAATTTAAATAGAATTAAATTTTAAAGTCTAATACGAATATTTTATTTACCCATCCTAATGGAGCCAGAGGATTTATTTATAGTAATATAAAGTAACGTGCAATATCTTCTACACATCAGATAAAATCAATCCATACTATATCACATTATATTAAAATCTTCACACATCCAGAAACTTTATACCTCAAGACTCCAAAAAGCTTTTAAAATTCACACTCTCCCCTAAAAAATCAAATCAACGTCAAACCCCATGGAAAAATTAATCAATTACACCAACCCCTCCTACATCCTAAAATTTCCCTCACCCAAAAACAGGCAATTAAAATTCCCATCGCGCGCGTGCGACTGCTGCTGCGCGCACGGGGCGTCGCGCATTTGCAAAACACGATAAATTAACGCGCGCACGATCGCTACACACCCCCCGTGTCGTATACCATAACACTGCACATCGAGCGATTCGGCTGCTGCGGTACCAAGTCCCTTATATACATACATACGCACATATATATACGACTGCCGGTGCCGCGCCGATTAATATTAATATTCCTATTAGGCTGTATGTGTACGCGCGCGGGAGGCAAAGTGCGCGCGCATTATATGCATTGTCGCGCGCGCATGCGATATTACGCGCGCATCGCGCTTATCGTACGTGCGCGCGAACGCGGAAACCGGCTAACGGCTGCTGCTACTGGTGTTGTCACGTAGAGAGAGGGTGGGAGACAGAGGGACTAGACAACAGGGCTGTGTACGCATTTTTCGGTTGTTTAATTAAATTCTCGCGGCGTGCGGAGGGTCTCTCCCGGTGTATGTATTAATATTGCGGTCTCGTTAAACGAGAGAGTATAATTTTTTGTTTAGGGTGAAGGGAGAGGAGGTGAAAGGCATTTGCGTCGGGTGGAATGTTTGCTTGGGCCCTTTGTTTGAACGGGAAGGGTTGGGAGAATTTACGCGAGGGTCGCGGTTTGTTTAGGTGTTTAATGAAAAAGGCATTGAAAGTTTCGTGCTGTGTGTGGGCATGTAATTTGGCTCGGTTTGATTATATAGCTAATTTCGGTCGATGCTCATGTACAGCTCGTATAAAGAACAGCGAGATTGATGAAAATTTTTTAGTTTTTTATAAACCGGATCCGATTCGTTAAATGGAGCATCGGGGAAAATTGCGGTAAAAACGTTTGGCGAAAAATAACGTCGAGAAAGTATTTGCTGAAAAAAAAAATGGTTTAATGCGATGCGTTTGATTACTCGAAATGGAAAAGCCAACAGAGCTTTTCCCATTCTCTAAAGGCAAACATTCATTGAGCCAAATATAAAATGAAAATGTGTACCCTTTTGCAATTACTCGTTTTTTCGAATAATAGCTTCGCCAAAAAAACCTTTTAACGTTACGGGAATTATACACTCTTAAAGTGAAGTGAAACTCTGCGATTGTTAAAAAGTAGAATTCTAGCGAAAATCTTTTTCACGTGAAGTCATTTAACTTCAGAAGATTTTAATGGATTCTAAAACGTCGAGAGTTTGAAGTAGGAAACCCAAAATTTTCCATCTATTCGAATTTTCATCAAAAATACCTACTAATGACTTCGCTGAAGGATTTTCTACGAATTCACTAAACCATTCCCACACTCTGCTACTCACAGCTCTTCAACAACCTTATTTGCACGAGCGATACGCAATTCTTCCACGAAATTCGCCAGCTCCCGAAAAGATACGAGCGGGCGACTGTCGCGTGATAGCGGGTCCGGGGTTTTATTAGTAGTTCGCGATAAGAGAATTACGATAAGCTGATTAAGAAGCACAGCGGCGCGTTTCGCGCCATACTATAAAACGAAATTACCGCGGCACATACTACTGATCACTGATGGCGCAGTGAGAGTACTAGTCGTTTCGGGCCACACGCACATACATACACACATACATACATATACACACACAAGGCCGATAGAGGCGAGCGCGCACTAAGCTTTCGGCTATTCGGTGCGGGACATAGGAGCGAGCGGGCGCGGTTTAGAGCGCCGTAATCATAATTCAATGCGATAATTTATCGGGTACCCGGCGAAATTATCGCGGTGCCTGGTGTAACTGGAAGATTAAGTTGATGTAATGGTTTTTTGATACTGCAAAGGTGGATTTCGTTATTGTTTTGTACATGTTTTTATGCATTAATTTGTTAAAATACTTTTATTGTTGAGGATATTTGATATTGGTCGGTATTGGTTATCGTGAAATGTAGACGTTAATTAAAATCAAGGTATGGATTTCTCTTGGGATAAAATATACTTTTTTAGATAATTTTAACGTATTTTATTGATTAATCGGACATGCCGGAAATTTCTTTGTCTAAATGAATCAGAATATGTTATTAGTGGTAGTAGAGCCCTCATTACTGTCTTGTAATATTATCCTTGTTACACCGTGCATATATTACGCAGATGAAATAAAATCAATGATTGGAGAAACAAAGGATTTCTAATGAAAGCTTGATTTTGATTGAAATTCAGAGATGGAAATTGATCTTTTAGAAGTTATAATATGAATTCATTCGCGGTGCACTACGTATTCATAATCAGGAAATTCTGTAAATCAAGAAGTCAATTTTAGCAAAATACAGCAAAATCAGAGCAAGCATTCCTCAAGCGACAATCGATTTTATTAATCATTTAATATATGTTTTTATTACAAAAATATCTAAAAAATACCCTGACCGAGAAAATTTATTAAATTGACCTATGTTAAAAGGATAGGAAGTCCGATTAAAAAATTCGATACCCAAATCGGATCAAACAGGATTTAATAAATTTTTCGGTCAGTGTAGAAACGTTTTGGAGTGATCGATAAAACGTTTTGTTTCCCATATTAATACTGAAATTAAAAATATAATATATTGCACACAAGTTTGTTTTTTGAAAAAAATAATAAAAAACGGTATACTAGCAGTTTTTTTACTTATAAAATGGTTGTGGCGGTAAGTGAAAGAAATCGAATCAGATGTAAAAATGAATGTTTTGCTAAACGATTTCTAAACAGAATAAATCGCCTCCTTGCGTCTTTTCTGTGTAAATTTTTGTAACATAATACATCCAATGCACTTGACTCCTGTTCCTGCAAAATCGAAATACCATAAATCTCTTGAGTGAGAATGTATTGTACCTGTTATAGATGCCCAAATAATCTGGCAATTCTACGGTAAATCGGGAATCCGATAATTCCAACAAGTTTCGTATATCTATTTCTTATAACTCCTACTTTACACAGAAAGAATTTATCTATACCTAATAATTAGCGTGATGATATTTTGGTAAACGCGAAACGAATGAAGCTGTTAAAAAAACTTACCGTGACAGTCCCTTAAAAATTACAAAGATTCCACTGTAATTTTTACGAGACTGTCACAATAATTCTTCCCAACCGCTTCAGCTGTTTCAGGTTTACCAAACTGTCGCGATATTGTTTTAAATAAATATATAAGATAAACCGCCATCAATCCGACACTTGACATAATTAACGAAATCCAATACCGCTCTTACCAATTAATCGACGTTTCCATTTATAATATAAAAATCCTGGCGTTTCCCGCACATCGACCACTAAACCGTATTTCCATAAACGTCACAACCTGCCGATAGATACCGCCGCATCTCTGTGGTCGACTTAATTTACCGCACTAATCAATAAGGAAAAAAAACCAAGAGAGCGAAGAAGAGACATCGCTGATCCGCTCGCTCACCGCGAAAACACGAGAGCCGCAGCGTTGCAGGAGCTGCTTCCGACAGGCCCTCGGCGGCGATCGGATAATCATCCTCTGCACCCCCGCCTCCACCAGTGTCAAAGTCTCGGAGATGCCGACATTGACGGACGTCCATCTTATATTAAAATACCGCTAAATACGTGCGGCCATTGTTAATTAAAAGCCCGAATTAACCAGCCATGCGCGCGCATACACGTATACAATATATATGATAAAAAAGAAACCGCGGATGATGCACGCGCGCATTCGGCCGGCAAAAATTTTAATTAAAAAATAGCTCCTATGCCAGGGTAGCCTAGCTTTCTTATATATAATACAAATATCGAGCGCCGCGCGGTATATGTTCTATAATTATTTTTTCCTTTAAAATGAAATTCCCGCGTAAAATTGGCTATACATCCGTGTCGTAGTATATAAAGGTGCGGGCGAAATGGTCTATTTGACCGGAAACCCCAAAAAAGGTCGACCCGCAAGAAAATCAACGGCCGCACAAAGGAGGAGAAAGCGCGAGATTCTTTCAGCGCCCTTTACGGCCGCAGCGTATAATACAAAAAGGGAAACGCGCTCTCGCGAACGGCCAATTATGAATTCCATCAAGCTCGTACTTTCCGCTCTCGCTATATATATATTGTATATGTATATACATACATGTATAGCTATATACTATACAGAAAGCCCGGGCGAGCGAGTAAATCCAGTCACGCGTATCGCGCGAGCGGTGCGGCGGCGGCGCTATAAAACGCGAGCGAGCCGCGCTCGGAGGAAAAAATGTTATATCCGCGGCCGAGCGCCCGCGCCTTCCGGGGAATAAACCTCGAGGGCCGCGGCTGCAGCAGCAGCCTCGTAAAAGAAGATTCGCGAAGGAATAAAAAAAAAACTCCGGCGGATGGGCGCGGGAAAGAAGAAAATCTGAGCTCGGTTATCGCTATTTCCACGCTCCGTCGAACTTTTGTCTTTTTCCGCCGCTGCGTGTAATAATAATATACGTCGAATCGTCGTTTTCTTATTTAATAACTATCATATAGGGGCGGGTATGTGTGTGAGAGAGTGAGAGGCAATTTTTCGTATGTACCTCGTTGGCGCGCTTTTTATTGCGCGATATGTATTACAGCGTACACAGCGCTTGGTGTGATATATATATTTTCAGGGGGTGGTAGTATAACACGTATTATATACAGAGTCGAGTGCCCTTCCAGCTTGCGGCTCGTTTATCGATCCTCGAGTGTTTGCTCCGTGTCTTGTAGGAAATGACGTGGTGTTTAAGGTTGTTAAGGCTGTCGCACAAGCGTGCGCCCTATACATACGCGAGTTTGATGTTGACGCTAAGGATTTTCGAGTTTAATGTCGGCCCGTTGAAGAGACGTTTTAATATAAAAGAATATATAGGCGCCGTCGTGCTTGCTGCCTGTAATAGGGTATAATTATCTAATCCTGCGGACTATTTACTTTACGTCAGTGTTATATATAATACGCATACGATTTATCGGTGTATAAAGGTGTAACCGTGATATACGCGTAATTATATGGTTTTAGAAAAACGTAATTTTCCGGTTTCCCGCACGCGCGTGAGTTTTGCTTTAATTAACGAGCGAATGGGTGGATGCGGAAATAAAGTTTTGCAAGAAAATATTACTTCATCCTCGCGTACGCGCACTCTTATAAACTCTAAAACACTTTAATAACAAAAGCATAAAAGACGACGCGAAATTTCTTTCGAGCGAAAACTAAAAGTTGCCGCCATTCACTACGGCGCTTCTACAGAAACGAAAGCCTCTCTCTCTTCCAACAACCCAAGAACCTCGCGCAGAAAGCTCGCCTCCTCCCCGCTACACAAACTTAATTTCAAATTAATAGAGACGCGCTCGCTCGCCATCCCTCCATTGCGTAATTAAAAAAAAAAAGCACACGCATACACTCGCGGCTCTATAATTACAATTTCACATTAAACGACATTAACCACATACACACACAACAACAACCTCACGCAATTAGACGAATCCGCTCTCTCTCTCTTGTGTGCTTTAATCCCCCACTGCGCGTTTAATTCGTAGCGACGCGGCATTTCTAATCCCGCCTGCAAGTAGCGCGAGCGCATAAAACTCTCGTCGCCGTTTTATCTCTCTCGTTCCCCCGCGAGGACCGAAAAGAAGGGGAGAACTGCGCAGCTCGCGGATTCTTATTAATAAAGCGCGCGGGCGAAACGCCGGCGTAAGTAGATGTTAATTAAAAGCTGCGAAAGGAGCACCCTCGCGCAGCATAGCTAGATGTCCCATCCGACCCGCGTGACTGGAATCGCGAGTGGAGGAGGTCCTTTCGAGATCTCGTATAATTGCGCGCGAGCCACGGATCTTCGTAAATGCTAATGAGGCGAGAGCGAAGTTCGACTCGAGTGGTATAAGGCTGAATGATATTTTCTAAACGAGCGGTTTTTGGGGTGAAAGGTGAGGAAAAGGGTCGCTGCGGGTTATTCGATCGTCGGGGGCCGGACGCTTTTGCGGTTCGAGACGGACAGTTTTATTTTCATTGGGGAGCTTTATGTTTTTAACTGTGAAGGGTTTTATGTTTGAGAGGTATAATGTTACGTTGATGTATAAAAAGACACGAAAATAAAAGTATGTACTGTACGCGAGTCGTTAATTAAAGCAACCGAAGGTTGTTATAAAATAAATCCAATTTAAATGCATGAGCGTTATTTGTTTCTTTGTTAAATAAAGTAAATAAAAAATGTTTATACATTTTATAATTAACAAAAATATAATGCTGTTTACACGTTTTAATGTACATATTTGTTTTTCATATTTATTTTATTTCTGCCCTTACTTAATTATCATTAAAAGCAATGTAACTGTTTTTCAAAAAATATTATACACATCACTCGTTGACCATTCCGAAACCCACCGTCATCTATTGGGATTTGACATCCATTCAAGATGGCGCAGGTTAGCCAGCGCTTATCTTGTCTTGCTATATATAGATATACTTTAACATGTATTTCAGTTAGCTATATATACGAATGTCAAATCCCAATACCATCCTTGAAAATCACGCGCGCTCGTGACGGTTGGGAACGTTTTCATAGCCACCATAAAACGCACGCACTCGACAACCAAGACATGCCCATTTCACCATTTTCATCGCCTCGGATACTTTCATCGTCACGTGTCGATATACACAACAATCCATCCCTTCTTTCTCTCCCTCTCCATCTCCTCCTTTACTTCGGCTCTTACTTCGACCGTTATACCGGTGACTCATAATACGCGTTATATTTCGAAGGCGCGCGCAAGTACGCAGCGTCGATGAGATTATCGCTCGCTAGCGCGTCCGCTGGGGAAAATTTCATTAGAAACTCTCGAGGCGCGCGCGAGCGCGAGATGATTGGCGAGGTATATAGGAAAGTGGTAATTCGATTTCGCGCGAGATTGATTGACGCGGATTATTGGGAATCGACGACGACGACAAGATGGACGGTGAGGTGTTGCGAAATTACGTATAACCTACGGCCGGCAAGGTGCATTAAGTATTTTCGTCGCCGGGAGGTTCGAAAATATATACACCATCGATCAATTTATTTGAAAATGGAAATATACCGGGAGGATATTCCGGGCGCGATGGTGTGTTGTTTAAAACGGGATAAAATGTTACGATGCTGATGCACCCGCGTGCTATATATGGTATTTTTTTTTTCATCTTCTGCCCTGTATAATTTTTGATTGGCTATGAAAAATTTAATCAAAAATATATAGATATATCAGAGGTATAGTAGCGATTTAACGCTTGCGGGTGATTACGTATGCGGAGGTTCGACCTGTATCACATTTTTGTATATAAAAATATCGTTAAAGCTATAACGTATATATATCTTTGACCCTTGATATTTTAATATTGGGTCAATATATGTATTTCTGAACCTAATTCTATCGATTTATTATTTAGTAATTTCATCAATCCGATTAATCTTTTATCTCACACCATTCTTCCGATTCAACGTCATCAACAAAAATAACAAGCTCCATTCTAAATTCATCCTCGGGGACACATCTCCGCTCTCATAAAATGAATCCATAATACCCTCGAATCACACAAACTTCCACCTCTAAAACAGAACCATTCGCCCTCCGTTCAAAAACCATCAAACCTCGCTTTTCCCGCAATTTCCTCCCTCTCACCTCTTTCCTCCTCCACCTCGATTTTCCCTCCTCTCGCCCTGCGCCCGAACTTTTTCGATGGCACGCATTAGCGTTCGACCTTTAATTCCCTACTCCGTCTCGCGCACAAAACAGCTACCTCCGTACCCCCTCGCTGTAATTCAACTCGCGAATCAATTAGAGACGAAGCTTCTCCCTTCCTCTGCTCCTTGGCAAGCGCGCACTGCTGCGCCTCTAACCTACTTTCCCTCTAAAAAGGCAAAGGCGAAGCAAAGAGAAGGGAGAAAAAGAACCAGCATGAGCGCGATCGAGCAAAAAAAAGGGTGCCAGCAGTAGTAGTATAGGTATATCGGTATATAGGAAGGTGAGTAGTCGATCCACCGGGGCGCGTTCGCTGTACGTGACAGGCCACTCGATCGCGCGCGCGCGCGGACTACTCGCCGGAAACTAGCTCCTCTCTCTCGCTCGCTCGCTCGGCGCAACTTGACGAGGCTCGTTTAAAGTCTGCGCGCTCGCCGCCGTTGCCGCCAAGGGGTGGAGAGAGGAGGTTTCGACGGCCCGTGTAATTTACATACATAATTAAGCGCCGCGGCGGCGGCAGTATAGAGGCAGAGAGGTAGAGCCACGCCCTGCATGTGCGGAAAGAGGCGCCTGTTGATTGCTAGAGTGAGAGAGAGAGCTAGATGCTGCTGCTCGCTGCGTAATTAGTGTATTTCGAATGGAACGAGGGATTGGCTTTGCGGCTTTTTTCGAGTGTGTGTTAGGGAGGGTGGGTGAGAGTTCGATTGGCTGCGACGCCCGGGCGCTGTGTGACGGGGGGGAATCGCAAACGAAGCTAACCGCGCGCTTGAATTATAATCGAGAGAGAGGGAGGGAGATGCGGGTGTATGTGGTTTTGTAAGGCGGGCGCGTGAGATTTTCGGGAAAGGCTGAGGAAGTTTAGGAGGGGATGTTGCTCTGTAATTAGGTGGGTAAGGATCGCTCGGATTTCGCGCGTTTTTTTGTTTTCTTAATTGGGATCAATTTTCAGGGCTGGTTTTGGAGCGCGTAGATAGTTGGTGCGCTTGAATTATTGGCGTGTGTATAGTTGAATTGAAAATTTGAAGGTAGTTAGATGTACTTTATTTAGTACTTTAAGAGATAACTAGAGTAGTCTTGTCTTGTAATAATTTTCAAGGCAATATCGAGACAAGAGTGTTATACAGTAGTCAAGACAATTCAAGATATAGGTCACCAAGATTATTGGTCAATATTTTAGAAAAAAAACTTCTTTTAATTAAGAGAAAATAATAGTGAATAAATGACTAGATCAAATCGAACACAATGTTACAATATTTTAAATATTTTATTAGTATAAGAATTTTAATTAGAATAAGCCTTTATACAAATGTTGTAATTACAAGTAATAATATCTTTATTCCAAACTCAATAAAAATCATGGTCACGTTTTTCTTGAAAAGCGGGACAAAAGTTAGACATGTTTCCCTCTTGTAACTACTTTTACTTATTAGCCAAATATCGTTTAAATACTACATTCAAATATTATGCCCACACACGCGAGCGTCGATGTCTCGTTTCCAAACACTCCCCATCATTCCGTGTATCTCACTTTCCAAATAAAAACGTGGCCACAGATGAGAATGTGAATATAGTAGTACTATAATATCTACCTCGAGAGAAAAGTCGACGATTCTCTCGAGTCGATGACCCGAGAGCGACTGTTCTCCATAACAGTACAATAATCTAATATTTCTTCTACAATTATTAAATACACTAGCAGGTAGCAAAACATCAAAAATGAAAAAGAAGCTACATTCCATTTTTAGTACACCAACAAAATCAATCAGCCTCGAGGCGAAATAATTAAACAACCTCAATTCGCAATGTAGAATCCACTCTCCGTGCTGCGGCGCGAGGCGAACAAAACAAATTCTCCATCCGTAAACTTAACTTTGCTAGAATATTCAAGGAATTTTCCAGCATTTACCTTCTCGAGCATCGCCCAGCTTGCTTCTACTTCCTCGGCTCCCTCACCTCACTCGACACAACGCGCTTTGCTCCGTATCCGCAGCTCAAATACTTAACAATGCGACGTATGCGCACGCAATACCTACCTGCTCTTCGCGCGCGAAAAACTATTCTCGTTCCCGAGAGGGGATTTTAATTTCAAATTTTATATACGAAGACACGGTTATATTCTTCTTCTTCCTCGCGCGGATGTATCTTTGTATTTCTTCGTTCGAATGCACGCGCATAGTCCTCGGGGCAGTTTCTTCGTAGCTGCAAGCACGGCACCATCATGAACGAGCGCCGCGGCATAAGTTTTTCGTCTCGTTTCTTGCGCGCGCACGTCAAAGACCGACAGAAGCAGTATAGCCCCGGGTATATATACTCTTTATGCGTCCGCTTGTACATAAGCCAATGAAGTTGCGAGTCTCTTGAGAGTGAAACGGTCTGTGGGGAGACGAGAGGGGAAAAATCTCGAGACAGGTTGCCGGGAAAATTTGTTATGGTTGTCGTTATTGGCTTTCATCAGAGTATACATATAGATGCCGAACTTTTTATGATTGATTCGATAATATACGTTTGTTTAGCGGAAAATATACTCAATTATTAATCCGGGAATAAATATTGATTACTAATTACATATTTAGCATTAGCCGATTACACTCGGGAATTCGCCAAAATCCAATCCGATGATTAATTAGGTCGCCGGTGCAAAATTGATTTCCAAAGTAAACGCGCTCGCGGGAGGCGTATAAATTTCGAATAATTTTACCGATCGAACACAATCAACGTCTATTCCAATCAACAGAGTAGCTCTATTTTTGATTCCTCTAAATAATACCTCACATATCCAGTCCCGCACTCACGGAAATACACTCCTGACAATCTCATTGTACTATTCCGCGAACTCCTCGCCCATTTTTTTAAAACTTCCCTCGTGCCCGAGCTACTCTCGCCCGCGAATATACCTCCTCTCTTATATAAAATTCCCATTCCCCGGCGTACTGCGTTTCCGAGCGATACTATAGCCCATACTCCTTTTCCCTCTCTCCTCTCCACACCGAGTTATTGCTTTTAATTTTCTCTTTTGAATTCCGTAATTACCCTTTTCGCCTGCACAATTGATGTATAAAAATCGCGCTCCTCATCCCTGCGTAAGTACAGCATAATGCCTTATTACTGCACCCTCACCCTTTTCCTATCGGGCCGGGGTATAGTAAATTAAACGCGGCCGCGTGGCGAGAGAAAGATTAAACGCGAAAAGGCGAAGTAACCGAGCGGAAAAAGCAAGACGATATATCATCCTGCCGGCCGCGAGCTGGAGGAGTGTGAGGCTACCTCTACTGCAGCTACCGCGAGTCACCACTAGCCAGTAGCAGTGTAGAAGGACAGTTATGGAGGCGGCGGCTGCGTATGCAAAAATTTTTACCCGCCGCTCGCTGGCCTTTGTCCGCGCATCGCAAATAAAACTCGGCGCTAGCGCTCGTCGTCCCCGCGTTGAAATTTATCGCCAAGTCAGCTGACGGATTATGCGCCGCGGCTCCGACTGAGGGATTTACCGAGTTTTATACGCCGCGGGTACAAATCATCCTCTATATATTACGCGCGTGTTAGAGGCGAACTTTTATAGTATATATATATACAGCGGTTGTGGTGGGGGTGGGCTTTTGACGATTTTCGGGATGTTAAGGACAGGGGATATAGAGCAGAGTGTGCTATTAATTCGTTCGTTAATTAATTAATTATCGATTGCTGCCCCCGCGCGTGTTCTCCTATTATTAAGTAATTATATATACCTACGCGTATAGCTCGCGCGTTTAAATAGCTATCTGTAATTGTATCGTATACGCAGTGCGGGCTAATTAACGATTGAATATTCGCGCCATAATATCGCGAAATTAGACCGCAGATTTACTTAGTTTTTTTTTCTTCCGCGGATTAAAAAAATATGACTATGCGAGTATAGCACATAATTTGTCTCCATTAAGTCTCTGCGCGAGTCATGTCGACCAAATGAATGTACATAATACACCAGCGCGATGACCCTAATTTCTTTCGCGTGTAATAGATTCTCTCTTCGTCTCGCGCTCGTGTATATATGTATAAATTTTCGTCCGCTAAACGGGTGACGCGCGAGACTATATATAGATAGCATCGTCCCCGCGCAGTAGTGCGAAATATTAACAACCGCGCACGTGCGGAGAGTTGTGCTTCTACTCTCCCAATTATTTTTATCTCGACTCCTCCTCCTCTTTAGAAATTTACCTAGACGCGTCGCGTTTTCAATTCTCCTCTGTACACCTACAGCAAGGAATAATTGATCGCTATCTCTCTTTCTCTTCGCGTCGGGACGACCCGAATATCCACGCGCGGTTATAATTAAAAACAATCGATTCCGCCTTACTGCTTGCTTGCTTGCGCTCGCGAGAGATGCTTCTAAGCCACAATCTCTGCGTTACGCGCGCCTATCCTAATTGAGATCTCGAGCCACTCTGGCTTTTTTTATCTCTATACGCGACGCCGTGCGGCGATATTACGCGAGACGCGAGGTTGTAGAGAGATAAGACTACTAGGTACTCGAGTAGCGTTATTACCGCAGGATGCGCATCACACGCGTGTGATATCTCTATCCCTCTCGTTTAAATGCGAGCGCGGAGGTTTTTCGCTGCTGCTCCTAATAAGAGGGCTAATTGGGTACTGCAGGCCGCTCTGCTAGTGCTCGCCAGTGAGTATTCTTAATTGCGACCGATTGCTATCGATTCGAATTAAACGCGAGCCGTGCCCCTACTCGGACGGGGTGCGGTTTACTTCTGTCTTTCTCTCTCTATAGCTAGTGCCGGGTTTATTTCCGCGCATGCGGTGGTTTTTCTTTCTCTCTCACTCGCTCTATAGCTTCTGTAAGAGAGATGAAGATGATATGCGGGTATCACGAGTGCGAGGGAAAATATTGGCGTTGTTGGGTCGGGAAATAATAAGAACGGAGGGGATAAAGTCGTTTGCACGTAATTTTGTATAGTGGCATTCGAGTGTTGATTTCGTATTTTTTTTTTATTATGTTTAGCTGCAATTGATTTCTTTTTTACGAGGGCCTTTGTCATATAAATTGATTCGAGTAATTTAAAACGAAATGGTTATTTTTTAATGTAGCGCTCGTATATGTCACATTTGAATATTACCTGATATTACATTGGCGAACAAAAGCGATGAAATTAATTAATATTTAAAAGACATGCACGGAATAAGGCAACATTGTTCATTTACTGAATAAACGAATGAATTTCATTTTATAAATATTTTATTATAAAGTGGCCATTATAGGGGATTGAAATAACTGTTATTAGTATCTTTATTTTATTAATTCTCTCAACTATTATTACACGTCAGTTCGTTAAATTAAACTGTCCAACATATTTTTACGCGGCTCTGTCCGCGCTTGTGATTAAAACGAATGTGTGTTTCATGACATTGTTTGCACAAAAATTTTCCAATATAAGAGTAATAATATAAAACCTTCGCATATATATGAAATAACGCCAGTGTAATTAAACAAGCTTCGCGGGCTTTTTCGCAGCCATGTGTTAAAAAATAAAAATAAAATGATAAATATATTTTCGACTGATTTATTCGTACCCGGAATGTTTTATTATATACCATAGTATATTCATTAAATCAATTATACATTTTGCACTTATAGTTACATTCCGGCACACCGAAGCGCCGACTTCATTTCCCGTACAACGCATATATGCACATATTTAAAAAAAACAGTGCATGACCTACAATTCCCGGCCGCGTGAAAAATAAATGTCCTATAGAAGAGAGCACTTCCTTCACAGGCGCGTCCTGAAAAATACATTCACGCTGCTGAACCTACTTTATACGTACAGCGCAGCACCTACACTGAGAAAAGACAATCTTTACATTAAAAATAAACTTTTTTAACTATAAAATCTTGATGTTATCTGTACCAAGTATATATTTCTTAATAGTTAATAATATTTCTTAATAGTTAACAATATTTCTTAATAATTAGTAATATTCCTCAACAGTTAAGACGCAGTTCATTGGTTCAAATTTTCTACAATTTCAAAGACATGGTTTCTTAACTATTAGGAAATATTATTTAGCTGTAAACGAA
>UXGD01005501.1:0-14331 GCA_900474315.1 Torymus auratus
GACAACTCGGCCGAGCGCTAAGAAACCAGACAACTCGCGGGCTCCTTTTTTCATTTGATTTTTAGTTGATAACCTTTTTTCCTTATATACGTTAAAAATTTTTTATGTGATTATTTTTTTGTTTTTCCGACTATTGAGAACCACTATAGGGGCTTAAAATTTTTGATTTTTTTAACTCACTCCCGTGGTTATCAACTAAAAATCTAATGAATAAAAGGAGCCCGCAAGTTATCTGGTTTCTTAGCTATCGGCCGAGTTGTCTGATTTCACCTCTCAGAGCTCTTACCCAACGATACGTAAATCTTTAGCTTATTAGCCACACGAACTTTAGTAGATTGTGCAACTAGTGCGCAAAGTACTTATTCCGGATGAGTATGTGAGTTAAATCCCGAGAGAAGCTAGTACTAACGGTGGAAAGCATTTTTCAAATGCAAAACATGTCAAGTCAAGTTTTGCACATTCAGTTAAAAATAAAAATTTTTCATGTTAAAAAAAAATTAAAAAAAAAAAACGTTGCGTCAAGTCCTTTGGAATTGTAAAATAGTATATTATGCTACAAGTGCGTAAAATTCGATTTTTAATATCGTACGCGAGTGTTGCATACGATATTTTTTGACATAGCATGTACTTGCCGCCTAAAATTGCATTTTTCACGAAAACAGTGTGTAAAATCGAATATTCTATCTAAATTTGGAGTGATTTTATACACTTATTAGATTTTTCCGAAAGACTTTTGAAATCAGTGATTAATAAGAATTAGTTTAGAAAATTTGAAAAGCTTATAGCATCTATGAAACGCCTAATAAAACATTCTTTTCTTAAAATATTGTTCAAGTACAGACAAATAATGAAATTGGCGTTGGATAAAATACACGTTTTTAAGAATTATTAAAAAAATAAACAAATAAACTGGCTTCTTTATCATATCTCTATACAAAAAAAAAAAAAAAATGATTCATCCGATTGTTATAAGTTACAATATCATAGATTATTCCGTACAGATAAATGTTATATTTGTTAAAAAATAAAATAATTAAAAATTTTCAGATGCGAGCTACTCTGCTTACCACCCGGCGCTTCACGGCGTTGGAGAGGATTCTTTTGTTAGAAGAAAACAGCGGAGGAATAGGACGACATTTACATTACAGCAATTAGAAGAGCTTGAGTCCGCTTTTGCTCAGACACACTACCCAGACGTTTTTACCAGGGAAGATCTTGCCATGAAAATTAATTTAACGGAAGCTAGAGTTCAGGTAAATTCAATTTATCAGAGTTATTATCAGCGTTAATCCACAATAATTTTCGAAAATGCAATCCCAATAACTTTTGCGAATTCCTGAAAATGAGTTTTAGTGGATAAAATTCTATTTTGTACTCTAGTTATATCAACATGATCTTCTTACGCTATATCATTATAATTATTATAATATGATTGTGTATAAACATGTTACTATCAGAGCTAAAGATGAATCGGAGTTATTGATAGAGGGAATGTCTTTTGTTCCATCATAGTAACACGTCAATTTGTAATAAAAAACAACAATTTACGCTATCATATTCGAGGATTATTATTTCTGGAAATGTTGGTAGTCATCGCACGTGAAGCATCGGTATGATAGGAGGGAAAAGAGCGAAAGGGAAAAATAGCAGCTCGTGCTTGCTTCGCGGGCAAGCGTGAGAACAAGGACCTAGGCCCCGAGGGTCTCGCTGACACCCTCGACCTGACGTAATCTTCTGACGAACTAAGCCGGTAATTCGCCAGATTGTTGCTCTCTCTTTCTCCCTTTTTCTCTTCTTCGCGCCTCTCCGCGCATTCCCTCTCGTTCATTTTCATTTCACGGAATAAATCTAAATCTAAATCTGTCGTTCTTTTTAATTCTCACATTTTTTCTCCTTACACTGCAAATTTTTGCCATTTTCTTACAATCCGCAAATGTAATCTCTAAAAAAGCGATTTTGATATTTCATGGTATAATAAAAATTGATATATGAGAGATAAATTTTAGTTTTTGCTAGTTATACTTTAAATTTGCTTTTAATTGTTTAATGTTTTAATGAAAAATTCAAAGTAATTCGATTAAAAAGCCACTAACGAAAGTATTATATATTCATAAAAGTTGCTAATTTTAGATATACTATTAAATTTTGCATTTACATACTTGTATCATATTATGAAAAATAATCCCTCGGATTTTGTTCTATTTTTAAACCAAGGATGATTTCATGTAAGTTCATGGCATATCCATTATTTTATTTAATTAAATCTTCTAGATTATGGAAAATTATAAGTGTAATAAGCAAGTAAAGAACTGCATAATAATATTGCTAATTATTTGAACACGATCATGTTTAAAATAAATATAACTACCAGAAGTGAAAGAATGAAAGGTTTTAAAAGCAAGAGTGTGAAGGTTCATAATTTATCAGGCTCAAAATTTTAAATTCAAAAGATGATAGTAAAATTGTAGTTTTTGAATAAAACCTGGTACTCAAGCTAGTATTTATAATACTAGACAGTTATATAATGAAATTCTGAAATCGCATGAAAATAATCTAAGATAATTTTGTAATTGATGCTGCAGCATTGAAATAGAAACCACAGTTTAATGTTACTGAAATATAAGGTAGATTATATTGCATAACATGCGGTTTGCGGGAGTTTAGAGGCGGTCCACTTTTAGGGTATCTATTGAATGTTTTAACAAGAATTAGTCACTCATAGGAAGCATGATTAGCATGTTGCTTTTATGCATCTTTTGTGGGATGTATGCCGGGCGCTTAATAGCGAAATTGAATTTCGGCGTGCATATCGCATGGTGGTAGGTTGAAACGCCCCAACACCCTCTCTGATGTTCGTTTGAACCCCCTCTCCGCTTCTCCTTTATTGCATCAAACGGTTTTTTATTCCATCTGAGAGTAAGGTCTCGTTCGACCATGCTAAAATCTCGTTAAAAATTAAAAATTATATATCTTTTGATCTTTTTTCTCTTTCACAATTGCGTAAATTACATATTCATCGGAAAATTTGCAAACTAACGATATATAAGAGCATCAGCAAAGAAAATCAATATGTGCCATAAGCGTATTAAAAACAATATATTTGTTGTTATATATAAATACGATTGCGTACTTTAGAAATATATAACATGTACCTATATAGACACGACTGAGCGGTGTGAATTATAAACGCCACAATAACATGAGCGAAAATCAAAGGATTTTCAGAGTCTATACAGGGGTTAAAGCGGGAAAAGCGATTGTGAGACTTGGTGTAATAGTTTATATTGAGGGCGACCTCGGCGCGGACTCGCGGAGAGAGAGGGAGAGAGTGCAGTGTGCGGGCGCATGTAGGCAGACGGTGCCTCGGGTATGACGCAATTACGGCGCAGACTCATTGTTTCATTAACGAAGACAAAGAGAATCTGGAATAATGGACAAATAGGCGCGTTTATGTAGTGCCGTGTCCCCCACTCTGTCTCTCTCTCCTCTCTCCCTCCCTCGGCAGCAGCAGCGGCGGCAACGTTCGCCTACTTGGCAGCTCGGCTTCTCGAGCCGTCTTCTGCTCCTTCTCGTCTCGTTTTCGTTCTCGTTCCCGGTCTTCTCGCTCTCATTCTCGTTCTCTTTCCTACTCCAATTAGAAGCTCCTGGGGGGCCGTCGAGGCACGTTCCGCGCTCTCGCGCCCGTCGCATGTATGACGAGAGCGCACACGGACTCCACAGGAGAAATCCACTCGAGCGCAATTTACTTAAATCACGTTTCATATGTACTTACTTCATTCACAACCTGTACTTTTCAATCACCAAACACAACTTTCAACTCTTTTCTGCTCTCAACTCTTTTTAATCCTCCTCTCGAGATACGAGGCACGAGTATATATTTCTCCCCGAGGCTCTTGAGCTTCGTCAACCTTCAAATCAACAATCAGTCGTGCAAGGACAGAGAATAAGAGTTAATCTAGTAAAATACTTAGTCAAAGATAGCCACATAATTGCATCACAAAGCGATGTGAAACACTTGGCTGTTTAAGGTAATTCAAGTAGGAACGAGTGCGTTTTAATACGTCTACGATGATTAAGGGACTCGTGAACACAGTGCTAGAAAACGGCTAGGGAGAAAATGAAAGTGAAACTAGAGAAGAGTAAACCCTTTAAAATAATAATGTCGTAATGCAATTACGATTAAGGTAGGCGTGAGAAAGTACTCCTCGCTCCGTCATAAAAGCCCGCAGCTCCCGACGGACGCGGGCTCGTGCCCCGCGTATGTGGGAGATTCTCGCTTGTATTAAAAACTCGAGTTTCAATTTTCTATGGCTTTAAACTGCTCCCTAGAATAAAATTCCATATTCAATTTTTCACTATTCAATTTGTAATATTTCATTATATTATTTACTTTGTACACTAATTTAATTATCCTCGTATTATACGTATATAAAATGTGGATTTTAAAAGTTTCCTATGATTCGGACCAGTTGTATCTTTTGTATGATTCATTAATAACGTAGAATAGTTTGCAAAAGTTTATAAAAACATAATGTAGTCAAAACTTATTCGAGGATGCAAGATATTACGTTAGTTTATTTATTGACGTTGATATACGAGCGATCAGGCGAAAGAAATGGGCATGTGATTTTAGAAAGCCAAGCCCCTGGGCCGCGCAGCATTCGAAGATTTTTCCCGACGTCGACTGTTAGTGGATTGAATGGTTTTAGACATATTTAGGATTAAATTCACATTGAAAAAAATAAGAGCACGAGGGGGGAAAAGATGGATAAGTGCAGAGAAGTGGGGTAAAAATTCAACGTTCTACGGGCGATCTCGGGGGAATCGCGGCTTTGTTCCCAGCTATTACTCGTCCCAGCAACCCTTAGGATATTATTATATCTGGCCGTCTGGCGGCAGCAGTGCCGGCGCGCGCGTGAGCGCCACTCGAGCTCCTTCCACTCACTCTCTGTCTCACTCCTCCCAGCGTCGCCTTCTTTTCTCTCCTCTCTTCCCGAGCCGCGAAGCCGTCGCCTCTCTCCCTCTCTCTCGCCTTAAGACTGCCCGAGGCACCCGCACGCCGCAGCTTCGGCTGAAGCCGTCGCGGCTGAAACGAACCTCGTCATATTTATTTTATTAAACCATTTTCCCGGCCTCCCGAGATACTTTTCAAACGCACCGGAGCGCCGCGTTCGCCTCGACTTGCTTCGTATTATTTTCCTTGCTACGCCCTGGGTGTCATATTAGGCTTTCTTCCGCAACAAGATCTCGACAAAATACTTTTTCGAAAAGTCGACTTTTTCAAAGACAAACAGCCTTTCGTGCCGTTTCATTTTTATATCTTTCCATGAAGCGAAATTTTCGAGAAAAGGTCAAATTGTACAAACACAATTTAAACGGACAAATATTTTGTAGTAGAAATGACTATTTTTTATAATAATGCTATGATTTTCAATTTTTACTATATAAATAGTAATTTTAATGCAAATTTTTCTTCGTGTATTTTAAAACGTTGTCGTACACTGCCACGTAAATGCTGACTAATTAAAACATTGAAATTTTCCTATTAATATTTTTAGTTCCTGCTATTATATCATAGCCGCTGGCAACATTGCGACACTTGACAATGCTGCGAAGAATGTTCGTCGACAAAACGTGTGGATGAGACGAGAAATCTTGACTGAAGTCTATTTTAGCCGAGATTATGTCATGTTAGGCACGTTACCGAACTCTTGCAAGCTTGACGATCTCTACTTGGCTCATTAAACATGTGCGACCTTTTCTCTAAGTTCACAAAGAAGTGCCACTAATGAACATTTTTCCTGATATTATCTACATAGACTGATTTCAACTTGATAATTTCATTACTATTATGTCCATCAATTGCTAAATTGTACAATTACTTTTATTTTTCAATTAGACATAGTCTTCATCTCAAAGAATTACAGTGACACTTTTGTCGGTTGACCAGGATTACTAACTCTTTGTTTTTCCAGGAGTATAACCAGAAATGAGTAAATAAAATTGAAAAGACTAACGACGGGCTCGTGTCCAGGTCTGGTTCCAGAACCGGCGCGCCAAGTGGCGCAAGAGCGAGCGGCTGAAGGAGGAGCAGCGGAAGCGCGAGGGCGCGGGCTCCACCGAGCCCCTGACCCCGTCCGCCGGCGCGCTCGGCCAGCAGGCCCCGCCGCAGGACTCGGCCGCGTCGCTGGAGGAGGCCGCGGGCCCGGAGGCCCTCAGCGGCTCGCGCAGCCCCAGCACCACCTCGACCTCGGTGAGCCCCCGACCCGCGCACGGGCCGCCGCCCTCCTCGGCCTCGCCCCAGCCGCTGGCCCAGCTGACGCCCGCGGCGACGCCGACGCCCCAGCAGGAGCGCGCGGCCACGGCGCCGGCCAGCGAGCCGCCCCAGAGCCAGCAGCCGCCGCAGCTCGTCGGCGCGGGACCGCCCGCGGAGAGGTGAGATAAAGAGCGCCACGCGCCATTTACGCAGGCCGGCTCGCCCCCCGCAAACAGCCTCGGCGGGCGAGCCGGCGGCGCTGAATTTTTCATCGGGGCGTTAATGGCCCGTCATTAAAGCGGCACTCATGACCCGCGCACCTTTCAGCGCCCCGAGCGGCGGCTTCCGGCCCGTGGAGACCTCGGCCGCCTCGCTCTTCTTCTCGCCGCACCTGGCCGCCCAGTTCTCGCCGCCGCTCTTCGCCTCCAAGCTGCAGGTGAGCAGCGCCAGCCAGCTGGCCGGCGGGGCGCCCTCGCTCTGGAGCAGCGCCGTGGAGTCGGGCCGCGCGGCCGCGGCCGCCGCCGCCGCCGGCAGCAGCCTGCAGGAGATGCTGTCCTGGTCGCCGGCCGGCTGGGCCGGCTGCTCGGGCGCGCTCTGCGGCTGCTGCAAGGCGGGCGGCGGCGCGCCCAGCGCGGAGCTGCAGCGCAGCAGCAGCCTGGCGGAGCTGCGGCGCAAGGCCCAGGAGCACTCGACGGCCTCGGCGCTGCTGGGCGGCCTGGCGGCCGGCTTCCACTTCCCGCCGCTGCCGCTGCCGCTGCTGCCGCCGCTGCTGGGCCTCTCGAGGCGGCCCGAGCACCACCACCAGCACCACCTGCACCCGGCCGTGGCGCACCAGCTGCAGCCGGCCAGCAAGGAGGAGCCCTAGGACCGGCCGACGCGGAGACCCGCCGTCTTCGGGGGAGCGGCGGAAGGAAGCGGGCTTCTTGGCAATCAATGCGCCTCATAAGAAGAGCTTTGCGCCGCGCGCGGGGATCGGGTCGGGCGGCGGCGGCGCGGGGGCTCGCCGGGGGGTGCGAGCGAGAGGCGCGCACTCCCTCCCGCCGAGGCGGCCAATCGCGGGAGAGGCGCCATTGATCGGCACGTGCCGGCGTTTGGTTCGTCGCGGGGAGCGCCAGGAAGGGGAGCGCCGCCGACGATGGCGGAGAGAGGGAGGGAGGGAGCGCGCGCCCGCGTTTTGCACACTCCGTTACACTTACTGGTAAACCGTATTAATCAACGACATCGCGGCTTATCCCCACCCCGCGACGGCCACCCACGCGAGAGACAAAGGGAAGAGAGAGAGAGAGTGGCCTCTTAACGATGCCTTCCGATCTCTCCTCCGGCTCCTCCTTCGCCCCTTCCTTCTTGCCCCTCCACGCGACGTCTCGCTGTTTCTTCCCTGGACTTTTTTCTTTTCCGTGCCGCGCGGCAAGAGTGAGACGGAATTGCCCTGGACAACAAGTTGGACACGATAACGTTTCGTTCGCCTATCTCTTCGGTTTTACGCTGATTCCATTTGCGGGGGTCGCGGATACGAAATTTCATTCCATTGTCGTGAATAAACACATACAAACTTCGCCAACCCCTTTCATTCCTCATGCCCGAGTTCACTGAAAGCATTTTTTGTCGAAACAACTTTTCTTACACTCTCGCGACCAGATAAGTGTGTGGTTCAACGGTTTCATTTCGGATAATAACTTTGGAGCGTAAATAGTTTGTTTTATATATTTTGTATTTTATAAAATTATGAAAACTGTATGTGTGATCAAGACCCACGGAAAACAATACTCTGTTCAAAGTAAGAAAGCATTCAGTAAGGATTTTAATTTCATTGTATTTTTAATTCTAAGCAAAGTTTATGTAAAACTAAATGAAAAATCATGCTTAAGACAATAATACCAAATAGAAAATTGGCTACGAAGTCTTATTCGAATTATTTGAAAGTTGATGGAGAAAGTCATTACATACTATAATTATGTTTGAATATTTGTGATAACTGATTTATAACCAAATACGAGTCACTTGTAGTATACTTATAAATTAAAAATATTTCATTATCTTGTAGCATGGCAACCGATTGTTTTAATCCTAAGGATTGTAGAAACGATTTTAAATGGTTTTCAGTAGATCAATCAATTAGAAATTGTAAAAAATGGCAATAAAGTAGTCACCATTCTATTTAGGATGATATTGTATATATAATAATTATAAAAAATGTATATAAAATTTTCAATATTCACTTAATTGTTTTTATTTGTCAAACATGTTGTTAAATTGTGTAAATATATTCTTTTTAAGTTTGAATTATGTATCAATCCATGCAAAATTTCTAACCCATGATTTTACAAAATATTTTTATTTTCGTTTGTGTAACACTCGAATAATGAAATTTTCAATCACTCATTTAGTAGAAAAGACATTTATTAATATACACTTTATTACCTCGAATGATTTCTGCAAAAATCTTATCTCAGAATAATGTGTGTAACTAAATGCAGCGGAAGCACCGTTCAGGTGCTTTGTCAAGTGCTCTTTGGTATGTCTTTTATGCTCCAATATACTGGAAAGCATAACAAAAAAATTAAGTTGAAAAACTATATAACACATTACATAAAATGTTTACCGAACAAATAATATATTACAGTATTGTAGTCGATAACAATAATGTACATTAAATTGTCTTTTTCAAATAAAGATTTTTGAAAAATTATTTCTCATCACCTTTTATTTCCACGTATTTCTATTCTTTTTTTTATCGTCGCATTATTTACGTAAATATTTTTACAGTGATGCCCGTATCATTTGCAAAAACAAGGACTGAAACACGGCTCTCCCGATTACTATGTAGTATTTTTAGAAATTTTATAAATTCGCAATATTACACAACTGTCAAAAGCTTACTTTACTTGCCTACATGATGTTATAAGTTTCACAGTAGGGTAAAATTGCTCATATCCATGAAGATTAAAGTTAAAAAAAAAATTTTTTTGTGAACCATTGTCTTAAAAGACTCAAATTAGCTTTTTCAATGGTTGGCTATTTAGCAAAATATCAAAGTTGAAGAAACACATACTTGATAGGCAAAAATTAGTATACAAGTAAATCTAATATATATTTTAAAACACTGCTCAGATTATTAGAATATGTTTTAAATAATCATTACGAAAAATTAAAATTGCAGGCAACTTTATTCACATGTAGTACCTATTTGTTGTTATAGGTGATAAATTATAATAAAAGCTCAATTTTTTTCAAGTTACTACAACATAAATCAAATGAAAAATAATAGTTATTGTTAACCCGAACTTGTATATACTCCTGTGTATATATATTGCCGTTTCTGGAAAATAATATAGTGGCCTATACCGACCAAAAGACATTATTTTACTTTGAATTATAAAACTGGAAAGAGGTTCTGTGAGCCAAGCAACATATAGATTTTCGTTTTCAAGGTTTAAGGACTATACTGGAATTGTCAAGAGAGTATTAACTTCGCGGTAGAAACTACATGAGATCTCAAAAATAATTTTCAATCCTGTGTTTGTTGTTCCCATTCTAAAATCTTACGTAACTTTATGAATACAAAATTCAACTGAATAGATTATTCTGATAGGTAGATTTATAGATTTCCATGTACTGCAAGAAACGATAATACTTTGGTGACTTTTCTGGACCTGGACGCTACTGCAGAACTCACCTCTTTATCATTGTGCATCATGTGAGAATTAACAGCTTACAATAGAGTATAAGTATATTATTAGTTTTAGCTATAAATTTGAAAAAAATCAAAAGTAATTATAGAAGTAGTGGTGGCTGACCATATGCCGCTATTACTACTTTCATACGTAAATAGATCATTTTTAGCATTATTAGTATTTTATTGAATTAGCAAATGCATTGGTAAATTTATTTATTTGCTTTTTCACCTCATTTATGACATAACAATTTGTTATTTATCGATTCGAAAAACGATTCTCGAGTGCATTTTCCACTTTTATAAGATAATTCTAAACTTCTAACGGTGTTCAGAGTGCGTAAATGAGTTTATTCCATTAAATTGCATTTTTATTTTTTCCCTCTGAAACTTTTAAAAGAAGCTTGCACGGCTATCCTTCCAACTGGATGTATACAATAATACTCGGCGCACGTTTTTTTTTCCACGAGGCATGGTATAAAATGGCGTTTGAGCGCAGCCACACTCGCGCTGTATGTAAAAAGAGGAGGAATAAAGCGACGGACGAACGCGCAGTAATGGGCCAGGAGATTAAATGCGGGGAAGTGAGGAAGCGCGCCCGTGCGCGCACGTTGTGGGAGGGTTATCGAATCGAGTTCCAGTTAAAAAGGGAGACGGGGGTAGCGAGAGAGGGAGAGAGACGAGTGGCGGTGAAAGTGCAGGTAGACGGGCGTACAGCGAGAGAGGGGGAAGTAGGGAAGGGGTATTATCATGCCACGGTGTGCTTATATAGATTGGCCTTTTAGCGTCTGCCACCACTTTCGTAAAATGTATTAAGTGATTTATTAGATATGTGCCCTCGTTCGCGCATGCACACGCGCCCGACCTGTATACACACAGCTCGCTCGTTCGAGGGAACGCAACCGCGCGCGATCTCAAAGCCGCGCTCCGAGATCAAGCGAATGGAGCCGTGACTAATTATACATCGAAATTATGTTACGCATTCCATTTATTGCGCTTAATGGATCGTACTTATGGCTTTATCGGTGTGATTGGATAGGATCATCGGATTTGCCGAATTTCTCGGAATACTAAATCTCGACCCTGTTCGAGTAAATATTCAATTCTCCTTGTCCGGATAAATCTGTGTTTCTTGCTGTGGCTAGAGATAAAAAATTCAGCACTAGTTAATTGCTCAATCACCGTTCGAGGTTTTTCGGTTAAACTAGATAGGCGGATGTAGATAACATTTTCTTTTTTTTGGAAAGTGGTTTCCCATCAAACACTAAATCGAATTTGTGTAGAGAAGTAACAAAAATCTGTCTAGTCGTTACAATTTCCTTTTGTTTATATTATTTGATTATTCAGGGTGATTATTTTTCTCATTCCTTTGCATATTTTTACATTGCACAGTTGGACCACGTTGCATTTCCAAAAATAAAAAACATCAATCGACGCACAAAGACAGTATATGTGAAAATAATATATCTACATATTTATTATATTACATAAATCATTAAATATAAATTACATATACAACGTATAAAATTAAAAAATGTAAAAATATGGATTTTATAACCTATAAAAATATTAGAATAAGTTTTCCATTAGTACCGCTCGTCTTACGGCATTACTGTAACCTTCTTTATATTGATACCAAACATTGCTTTTAAATAAATCGCGTATCTTCTTCGCGGAAGCCTTTTCACTTTCTGCATCCGCTGATTTTTGGGAAGGTTGTATTCCCAACTCTTTATCTTTTGCACGCTTCTCTTTCAATTTTTCTTGACCTATCAGTTGAAAAGAACGGAAAAAGTTCCGACATTTCTGAAAAAGAAAAAAATTACGATAAAGTGAAAATAGCCAAATGATATATTTAAATAAATTAAAACAGAGGAAAGCATCCGAAAAGTCAATGCTAAGCAGCTTTTGCTTCCTCATAGAGGAAGCTTTGTAACATTGAACAAAATTTTCAAATAAAAAATGTTCAAAAAAATGTCTTAAGGCGATATTTTTGTTTTCGTGAATGTATGTATGTGTGTGTGTGAGTGTGGGTGTATATGTGAGTGTGTGTGTATGTGTGCGTGTATGTGTGTATGTATGTGTGTCTGCGTGTATTTAAGCTCTTCATATCTCCGAAACAAATTTTTTTTTTAATTTTTCAATCGCGTATTCTCAGAGACTACTTGATTTATCGACTTCAAATTTTAACCACTTATTAAACTTATAGAAGATATATTTGGTTAAAATTTCAAGAGATTATATTCATTTGTTTTTTAGAAAAAAATTATTTTAGAAAAAATGTGCGTTTTCATTGTCGCACGATAAGAAGAGCAAAAATTATCCAACCGTCCCGAAATTTGTAACGGATGAATTTTAAATATTGGAAGTGAAAGTTAATTGAAGGAATCATTAAATAAAGTTTGAGGAAGCTAAGTGCCAATGAATTAGCAGCGGTTTTTTAATTGTTTTGCCATAAGAATTCAAAAGATTATAGAATATTGACATTTATTACATCATCTATTACTCCGAATCTATGTTAATGAACTTTAATATCTATAAATTACTGACACCATCGACGGCAAGACAGAACGATAATGTTTTTCATGACAAAAAAACCGCTACCTTCTTTAACTTAATATTTTGCTGCTTTATGCTGTAGTTGAATAATCGATTGATTTGATAATTATAGTATACAATAGTACATGACGATACGTGTGACCTAAGTAGCACTTTTTGGCGCGGCGTGAAGTTACGCTCCTAATCACACGGTGCAGAGTGCTCCTTAGGTCACAAGTATCGTACAAAATTTTGTAGCACTGCCTACCTAAGCCACGTGTCACGCCAATCTGTGCCCTAAGCAGTCCATTTAATATGGCATTGCTTAATTTTCTGGCGAAATAGTTTATAATATGCAACTGCGTGAATTCAAATCAAATATAATGTATCCATCGGCGATGTTAACATTTAAACAAATTATTTCTATGTATAATTTATATTATTTACTAATGTTATTGATAAGGTAGGTAATTATTATAACATCTTGTTTTCGAATTATCTTTTAGAAAAAAATATGGACCACCAAATGAGGATATCCACAAAACATGTAGTAAAACCTTGAAAGAGCAATCTACAAAACCTATCGAGGCATACGACATATAAAAAAAACACAAAAGAAACTTAGGCAACTTAAAGTTGGCATCTAAACTGTTTAAAGAAAATTATACTTTTACAAATAACATACTAAATATTGTAGCTATTCTCAACATTTTTTTTAATTATAAAAAATTTTATTTTGCTTTTAATACCACAGTATATAAATATAATACTTTTAAAGTAAAAACAACATAAAGAAAAATATTTAAAAAAAAAACAGTGTAAAATAAAATTTAACAAAAAAAGATATTTTCTCGGGCCAATTGAGAAAATGAAAGAAATAAAAATATATCATTCGGTCACAATCCGATTAATTAGTAGGATCCTGAGATATGTTATACATGCACACACATCACTCTCACACACACATATACCGATACAGAAATTTTCTAAAAACTCTGTATTTGAACTGTAGAGATCATAAAAACAAATATAAACATTTTTGACAAGTTTTCTGAAATCTCAAAAATATATATACTTTTTTTTTGCTATCGCGAAGCTTTCTCTGGGAAGAAGCAATTCAAAGAGTAACTTTTGTTGTTTAGTGTATCATTTGCTAATATAACTGTGTAATGTACAAGCATAAATTTTCCAAATAGCTAAACACGAATTTTTCCAGAAAAATTACGGTGAAATTCATTTTAATCGAAAGAAAATTTTTATGAAACTTTTTACATGTATCTTCTATGATTATTCCTGGGGTCTTAAGAAAATTTAATACACTTCACGTGGAAATTTGATCCTGAAATAACGGTGAGGCTATCCGCGCCATCGCTGGAGGTGGCGGGGTTGCAAACATAATCCCCCAATATAAATAATTAGATTTACAATAGAATCATCATTATATACATTTTTGTAAAACTTCAAATTTTAAAAGTAACCACAGAAAAATTTTCTGGCCAAAAAACTTAAGAATGTTCACATGTCCTATACTTATAGTCTGTACGGTAATGATTCCGCGAATTTCACGTTAGTTTTTCGGGGAAAATTCTATCCATGTAGATAAGGAAATTTTTTAGAACGTTGAACTATTTGAACAGAAATTCGTTATCTAAACGTATTTTGATAATGAAATTACTTATAGTTTATAAATTCTCATGATATATCTATAAAAAAAAAATTATAAAAAAATATATTACTTTATACTGTATCCGGTACAGTAAGTAAACCAGCATTTAGTTAAGTTAATGTAGTTGTATCGTAATCCAGACCTGCGTACAGGAAATATTATTTTCTTCTGCAGGATTGGTGGCATTACAGTAGGTTA
>UXGD01005502.1:0-14327 GCA_900474315.1 Torymus auratus
AGGAAGAAAAATTATAAAAGTAGACAGTAAAAGCTAAAATTTAAGCCCCGATTCGTTAAAAAATATTGATTTTTCAGAAAGTTACAAGCAATCAAATATAGGGTACGAAAATGGTTAAAAATACGATCCATTTAATCGGTCAAAATAAAGACAAATTTTTAACCATTTTCGTACGCTATCTTTGATTGCTTGTAACTTCCAGAAAAATCAATAATTTTTAATGAATCGCAGCTTAAATTTTAGCTTTTACTGTCTACTTTTATAATTTTTCTTTCTCGTTTTCGTAACTTAAATATTTACAATATGACACTCAATAGAAGATGCATCATTATTTAATGAAATAGACTATATTTGAAACTAAATTGCCCATATCTTAAGATAAAGGGCCCATTGGATGGAAATGTGAGCACTGGGCTTCATTTTTAGGTACCAGAAATCGCCTCTCCAATGCCCGCGAAAATCCGTTTCTCGGATGCCATGAACTCTCCTTGTTAGCTATAATTGGATCAACTCTTTCCGAGACTGCAAAAGTTGTTTTTCTATTTCAAGTGCTTTGTAAACAACGACATGACGAAACTTATTTTTGCGAATTGTGCAGGTTTAGATATTATATAAATAAAATATATAAATAAAAATGGCAATATTATTAATCAATCAAATATATATTTCAATAACGATTTCTGTTAATTTTTCTGCAACATGAATTTCAATATCGATTATTTATTTAACTGGAAATCGTTTAATGTTTGTCGTATAGAAAATTCAAAACAAGCCAGCAATATTTATTTACCTAACCTGTTTAAAAACCTTTTTTAGTAATTCTCTTTTGTAACGAAATGATTCGTCTATTGATACACGTTTTGATTTTTGTGTCTTTCAGACGTGTCGTATCGATCATTGGAATTGGCTTCGCGGTGTTGACTAATCTTGCTCGGCTCAATTTCGATGCGCTATGAAGTGTCAGCTGCTCTCGTTTGCATCTATAAAGTTCGATATGGCTTTATTTTCACCTCTTGTTAGCGTATTTTTGTTCAGCACCGTCCGTATTCAAGACTCTTGTTTTCAAACTTTATTGTATAAATTTGAGCATCATAATACTTTTCAAAGAAGGTTGCATTTCAAAATAGAAACGTACTGATGTACCATGAAGAAACTTTATTTGTGAAATATGAAAAATAAAAACCAATTAAGGATTTATTATATATAACCATTAACATTCGAATAGCTCGCAAATATTTTATAAAGCGATTGAATAATTAATAGGTATTATATTAAAATAAAATTAGCTTATTAAATAACCATCAATTTTTATAAGGTAATTGAGACAAACATACGATTAATTTAACTATTTACGTAACAGCATTTGACAATTTTCATTTTCTTTATGAGCCCGTAAATTTATTACGACATATAAGGTATACCTGACGCATTGTATGAGACTTATTATACTTACTGCTACGATATGTACTATATGAAGTATTACGTCGTAAAATTACAGAGGTATTTCCTTTACATTATCATAACCATCCCGAAATATGTCAGGCTCCCAGAAACATAAAGCGAGGAACTCCTTTTGTGTTTTAGTCTTATATAAAGAAGGTAAGACTTAATATAAATGTTTGCTATACTTTTTATTCTTCATAATGTTGCGTAAACGGTTAATTCTTCATAAAATTACTCGTTACTCGTATTCTAAGAGATGATTTCATACTTACATTGGGCTAATTTTTAATTAAAAAAGATACAATTGAATTGATTTCACTTTCAGATTTAATTTATATTCCCTTTTCACATAAAACACACTTAAAGATAGTATAAATGTCAGCTCTGTAATTTAAAACCTTTTATTTGTACAAACAAAAATTGTAAAGCCTCCCCCAGAAAAGCAATATAAGTAATACTTATTCCCGTCTACAAGTTAATTTGCGCCCTCAAAACTCTCCGAGAGCACGAAACAACAGCCCCAATAAAGCCTTTGTCGCGCCGTTTTCCTCGCTCGCGAAAAATCACGATCCTCACGCGCGGCCATAAAAGCCGCGCCTCCTATAATACCCCATCCCCGAGAGTTCGCATCACGTCGCGCAGCTTCAGTGCGACTTAATTTCATTCGCGATCGATCCTCGCGCCTCGAAAACGTGACTCACTAAAGCTGCGTCGTCGCACGTCGCCGTTTTACGGATGCGACTTTACAGCCGGCCGTTAAAGCTTGCGAGGCTACTGACGCTAGTTGTCATTCTTTTCGTGCGGGGGCGGATTACTCGTTTATTCGGCCCCCGTGTGCAAAACGAGCGTGTGAATAGGCAAGAGCTTAGGATACTCGTCGAATGGAATCGCGACGGCGGCTTTTGTGCGAAGCGCTCGCACGGAAAAGGAGAACGGATTTTATACTTTTAGATTGTACGGAATGTATTGTGGGGGAAAGGGGCGCTGGATTGCTCCGGATTCGCGCAATCCATTCGTTCGATTGTATTATACTTTTAGACGCCGGGAGCGAGGTTTGGTTTTAGCGTAGAAAAGAGGGAGAGAGAAAGAGCTCTGCATTGTGCTCAGACCGAACGTTAAGTGAATGGCTTATTTACATAGCTGGTCCGTTGATTTTAGGAAGAATGATTTCCCCTACGATTGGCTTTTAAGAATTGTAAATGGGCGCTGGCATGGCGTTTTACATTTTAGCGATGGATAAATGACCTATTTAAGTCTCTATTTGGAATTTATTGTCACACTTTATAGCAAGTAATTTGTAATTAGTGAAAAGAAATGAATCCGAAGTGACCCTATAAATATCCTAATTCAATTGTATAAATTCTTAAATATTCAGATAATTTAAATTCCCATTAACAAGTCAAGTGAGATATTCTTCTTAATTAATTCATTCTACAAAAGAATTATGAATAACGTACTTTTTCAAAACATCGCTTTCATCTCTGTACACTAATTTCACAAGTATCAACATAACTTTCACCTGCGATCGCAAACTTTAGCAAATACCATGAGCAAAACCTTATCATTCGTACATTTTTGTACCTAGACAACAAACAATAAACAGAAAGTGATTAATCCCGATGAACAACCACGGCGCGGGGCGCATAATAAATTTACCTTGCGCGCGGCCAACTGTTAACGGCACTTGGCGCGCGCGCGGTATATATATATATAGTAGTAGCTCTCAATTATTCACTCGCCGCGGCGACGTTTTGCGCGCGAGAATATAAGAAACGCGAAATTGATGGAGCCGCTCTCGCGCAATTACGCTAAATATTTTACTCTCCTAGGCGCCTAAGTGGAGTAGCATTCTGCATCGTCCGCGCGCACCGAGGCTCAATTATGCAAACTGCAAATTGCAAGGGACGAGCGGAAATAAAAACATACGGTAAAGCTGCGCTTCATTGAATCGCGGAATTCCGAAAAATTTGAATTTAAATTGTAAATTTAGCGCGCGATCGTCTTATATCCGGTCGAGAGAGAGAAAGAGAGAGAGAGAGAGGGAGAGAGAGAGAAATGCGAACTAATTGAGGATGCAAATGTAGATTCTATTATAAAATACAGCTGGACCTTTTACTGGGTGCTTTTAAAAGATAATCCGCGAGGACTGCATCGAATAAAGTAATTTTAGAAACTAGAATTACTTCAGCGATACTTATTTATGATATAAATTTTATGAAATATGAACCCCTGACAGCATTTCCCCGAAGTATAATAATAATAATTTTTTAATTTAAACTTGCTCTGAAGTTTATTGAATTGTGTATAGGTCTTTCGATGTCCTTCTAGTTCTCTTGAGACTTTAATAAATCTAGACACAGATAAAGAATTTTTACTGGTATATAAAAGTAAAAATAATAGAAATAATTGAAAACGAAAAGATGAGTTATTTGTTTTGTCTCCATTCAATGAAAAGATTTTAAATTAAATAGAATGTAAAAAAAAGAAGACGCTTCTCTGAATTTTTGCAAACAAATTGAAGCAAATAATTAAACTGTAAATGAAAATTCGAAGAAGCAGTAAAACCATTTATATTCAACCAATCAAACCAACACAACAATCGATGTCCAATCATCAATAACATCCGATACACGACGTTATTGTACCCATCATCATCCACGAAGAGAGCCATCCCCGCATAAAATCCGCAAAGCACCGGGAACAATTTTAAACGAGTCGGAGAGCCCGATGTAAAACACAGCACGCGCCATCACGAGCAAGATATCCGCGCCGACAGTTCCGGAAACACGGGCTGGCGATAAGAGCGTGCTTTTGCGGTCCTTTACTGCTCCTCCGTATACATAAACATCCGAGAGACAATCCGCGAGGTGCAGTCCCACCGCCGCCGCCGGCGGCTATGCATCTTGCATCGATCGTCGGCTAACCGCTATAAATTTAAAAGCTCCGAGAGCGAGAAATAAGGCGACGTGACCTGCGCCAAGGGAGCAGCGAGAAATACATCTGATAAACCGAACGGACGTGAAGGAGGTACGAAAAAACGCGCGAGGCCGCGGGGTTTCGCAGACGAGTCGACGCGCTTTTATTGCAGCGCGGGCGCGATCAGCTAACGGCTTGACTTACATAGTGTGTTTTTCGCGCGCGAG
Source organism: Torymus auratus (assembly GCA_900474315.1). Lineage (NCBI taxonomy): Eukaryota > Metazoa > Arthropoda > Insecta > Hymenoptera > Torymidae > Torymus > Torymus auratus. Next base: position 4,587 of record UXGD01005502.1, read on the forward strand.
GATTTTCTCTGTAATGCGTTCGTTTAAATGTTTATTTGAGGCTGCAAGAGATCCTGCGGCGAATCCGTTTGGACAAGGTGTATAAGGTATTGAGAACAATGTTGGGATTTTCGAGATGTTGTAAAGTTTAATTCTGATTTTGTTATCTTTTTAACAAACTAGTATTTTTACGAAATGAATTTAGTTGTATTAGACAATATTTCAAAATCTAATCAAATCTATGCGAAAGTTGACAAAGTCAATGTTTGTTAATGGTATATTGATATTTGTATTTAATAAAATATCAACATTCATCTTGATCTATATATATTATACTAATCTCGGGAATATACATCACTCTGTAAACTTTTAAAGCTTAATTATTATACCTAAACTATCCATACGAAATAAAGTCAGCTTACAAATATTTGAAAAAATAAAAAATTTCTTCCATAGAATTACTATTTCGAAAACTCTAAAAATACGCACCATACAAAATAAAATTTTTATTCCACTCTCCTATGAAAAGCTTATATTCTCAAACCACCATTCGATCTAAAAATAACCCATGAAAAACTGCATTAAAACCGCGCGCTCTCATACCCACTCTACCTCTCCTTTTCGCGACTGTAAAAATAAAAAGTGCGCCAGGCGCGCATTAACGTCGGACCGCGACGGCGACGTCGAGGCTCGTCCCCTGTGCGACGTGAAATTCGCGTATACATACGTCTTCGATAAATCGGGTTGCTGAAAATCCCTTTGCGCTGCGAGCTATGACATTAGAGGACGGATGAAAAATCGTCCGGCATTTCAGAATAATATTCTCAGAGTTTGGGCGTCGGGTTTTGCGCGAACCGCGCGTGGTTGGCATGACGAATTACTACGGCGGAGGAAGGGTTTTACCGCTGCCGCGGATGAAGTAGTTTTGGTGAAGAAAATCGCGGATCTGCAATTACGAGTTTCTTGGGCGATGTAGTCGGTCGGATGGAGTTATTTGCTGGTTCTTTTGATTAAGTATTCCATTTGTAATTCGAGATTCAGGCTGGATTGCTGTGACGTTGTATGATGAAGTTCGGCATTAAATTGATTTCTTGTATGCATGAGCGAGCTGGTAAGTCTTCATTGACTTTGATCGATTACAAGCTCAAAGTTCTCAATAATTCCATTGTACTATACCGGAAACGTTTCAGCTTAATGGTTTAATGGGCTGGAAACATTGTCAAAATGATATTTTAATAATCACGTCAGCTGCTGTCAAATTTTTTGAACAAAAGGCTGTTTTTAAAGTATTTATTTTTAGAGCGTAAGTGTACAATTTAAATTCAGGCATTTAAATTGCAATGCTCTTGAGAAATAATAAACAATCAATTAACAATGTAATTCTCGCATCGATGATAGAATTACTCGCGCTTGAATAGCCTATTATAAACTTGTTTGGGGTAGTCAAATTGGCGTACATACCAGAAGCCTCTGTTTGATTAAGTCGACCGCATTACAACGGATTGGCCATTGCTAGTAATTATACTATTCATATTGTGTAATACAATAATGAGAATTTATCATTTGTGTCAAAAGAATGTTCTTTTTGTAAAAATCTATTTTTATCAAAACAATTCCGCTTTTAAATCAAAAGTTACAATTTTACAACAGAAATATAGTTTTTAAATGAGAAAAAATAATAGACGAAAAATAATTATTTTCCTTCAAAACAAAGACATTTTATTTAATTCACTCCCTAGTTCAAATTCATTTGTTTTATACAAATAATTTAATGTCCATTCGGAAATTTGATTCTGTATTTATCGTAATAATTGTACTTATTAGGTAAATGCAATTTTACTGTACAGATAAAATAATATAAACTTATTTAAATTTTGAGAGCATGTTCAATGAATATTTGTAACAAAAAGAAACTGATTCTAAAGCATGAAATTTTAATTACAAAACGACTTCCTTCAAGAGAAAAAAATAAGTAATTAGTACACATAATTAGTTACGATATCAATTACAGTACAATTTGCTATTAGTATTTATAATGAATATGTAATTTTAAACAAGGAATGGAATCGTCATATCACATAATGATAGAGATATGAATTTTTAAAAGTCATACATTTGGGGTTTAAAGTTTTATTATAAGGCTTTCTCTTCAAAAGTAAAATAAATAGAATTTTAATGTCTAATTTGCGAACAACAGTATTATGTTTGATTAAAATAAAAAATTTTCTGAGTGAATGTAGTTGAAATTTTTTACTCCATTTTTTCGTTTCATTATCCATACTCGTTCCATATTTCAGTCTTCGTCTTCTACTTCGTACAATATTAATTATTAATTTATGCGGCTTTTTCCTATTACCTGCTTTTTTAATAAATTTATTATTATGGCAATTTATCTACACTCTACTTCTTACTATTTTTTTCAATTTTATTTTATCGCTTTTATTAATTTTATTTTACATTCATTTTTTGAACATCTTAATTTATATCACTTGATCATTGTGTTTACATTATTTTTATTCTAAGCTCTTATGATTACAATTAAAATTGACAACATCTTTGATAAATTTAAAGCAAAAGATTTTTTTTTTTTTATTAAAAAAGTACAAGATTATTATAATATTTTATTTTGATGAAACCCATTAATTTAGAATTTATTTCTTGATAATGATCGTCTATCGTGGTCTGTAGATGTTTATAATTTACGTCATCTAAATTTGGTCTCAACTTCTCTATAAGAATATGATTGACACTTCGTTTAACAGCAAAATAATGAACAATTTCAGTTGAGAGATTTTTGCAATTGAAATTGAAATCTTTTATCGATCATTATCTCTATATTTCGGAAGTTCCCTAACAAATTCTTCCGCAAAATGCACCTTTTTACAATACTAATTTGTATATTCAGCAAACCAGACGCTATTTTCTTATCAAAACAAAATTAATACCCTGCTATCGATCATAAGACGCCAAAAACCGCAGGCAGCTGCTATAATCCACGATAGTCACGTCGACGAGACATCTCTGTAAACACGAGGCCGCAGCAGCTCTCTATATTCCATAATCGTATAGCAAAATAATGTCCGAGGACGTTATGAAACCTTTCTAGCGTCAGTGCGATAAGCGTCGTTTTTCTTCTCCCGAGATTACCTCCCCTTTGAGAAATGCGATCGGCTATAGTATTATGCGCGCCGATCGCTTTATTTTTAGCCTTATATTACGCCTCGCACGCGCGTGCGCCAGGCGTTGAGGGATGTGTCAGGCGCTGAGCAAATGTTTTAGTTGGCGCGCGGTGGCGGTGTATAGGAGGAAGGAAAATGTGTTTGCCCGCGGGAGATGGAGCGTGTGAGACTCCTCGGGGTATGAAAATCTAGGTGGGAATGGGTGTGAAAATGTGGTTTTGTCAAACAAATAATAAAAAATATCGTGATGGAAAATTTTAGAATACACTTCGATGTATATTTATGATATTATGAATGATTAATGACTATTGATATATTATTTAATAAATATATTATTGTAGAATAAGTAATAATATATTATTGTACAATAATAAGCGTTTAATAGTAACATATACACATTGATTTGTTTCTTTATTTAATTGTACCGATATATTGAAAAACATCTATATTTAGCAATTCGGATCAAAATTTAATGCTCTTATAAAAAATAAACCGTATTGTAATTAAAAAACGTTCATATAACGGTCTGAATAAAGTATTAATTTAAATGACGAATGAAAAAAAGCTGATAAGGTAAAAAACGATAAAAACTATTTGAAGAATTTTATTGGCTCTGTAAAGAAGGACCTGTAAAAATGACTTATGAAGACTACAATATAGCATTTGTAGCTGAAGCACTGTATTTTATATTTTTTGTATTTTGCAATATACTTGTGAAACTCGAAAGCAAAACTGCCAGACTGTTCCTTGAAGGAAACAATTCTCGGAAAATATCGCCTCTAAGCTTTAAGCCATTCTTCCTGGGGAGACCAATTGTATTGTCAAGGCACTTTCGTGAGGACCTTCTTTGGTAAAAGAAGAGTCTGTTATTCTTTGCAGTAAATGGGTTTGTTTACGTTATTGTCGATAATTTTATTTACGAAAGCGAGATAATATTTAATAATCAAAATAACAATTATAAAATTGATTTGGTGAAAAGCAAAATTTTCGATTCGAACTGTTGGAAGATGCAGATATTTTATCAATACTTATGTATTTCTGAAGTTATCAAATGTTTTTAAAGTTAAAATTATCAAATATATTATAAAATTATTTTTAGTTGATTTCAATTTTGTTCGATTATAAAGGGGGACAAAGACTTATATAAATGACTGGAAAATTTAGAGGTGTAAGGGAAAAATGGTTTGCAGAAACAATGTTGATAATAACTTTTATTTACTCATCATTGCAGTTAAAAATTTTATAATGTTTTATAAATAAGAATTAAATGTAGTTCCCAAAGTTTCTTTTATTATCACAGTTTCAAATTCAAAGATACAAGAAAAAGGAATCCTAATTGGGAAAATTATACCTTTCCTTCTTAATAGCGTACCTTTAAAGAAACCTTCTTACGGAGAAGAAAATTTTGTACAAGAAATACTAATGAAAAGCTTAAACAAAATGCTATCTTGAAATAGTAAATACACGCAAGAAACGTTTAATTCATATAATTTAATATTATTTCAAGTACTTTATAGTTTTATAGAAGTATAAAATTAAATTAATTAAGATACTGTAATTAAAAATGTCACGCTTATAATTGAGAAACACTTTGTAAAACATAAACAGGTGGAAAAGAATTATTTTGATTTTTCTGTGAAAAAATCATGAGAAATTTTTCATTCCTTATGAATATACTTGATAATAATTATGAATATTTGAAAAATCTTATATTTTGGTGCTTTAGGGAGACCTTCAAGGCGATATACTTACTAACACCCCCACAAAATTTCAACTAAATCGCGCCTCTATAGAAGCCAAAATAAACACGTTTCGTTGATGAAATCATAAGAATCGACGCTCAAAAGAAATTTCGTCTATGTATTGAATCTGATTATAGCAAGCACCCAATTCACACTAGCATACAGTAAACACGGTTGGTGTTTATTAATGCCCACTATTATTTCATCGCCATCTATTTTAATATCCGAGAAAATTAGGTGTTCCGTATTACCCGGGCTTCTCCAATATTATTTTCATTAATTCAGATTAATTTTATTATTTATTGAATGAATTTTACAAAAATAATTTTAAACAATATATTTATTCTCATGTAATAAATTATTGATCACTTACAAGTGCTGGCCATATTAATTAAAACTCGATTTTTATTATTGTTTATTTCAATATTGAATTCGCGAAATTTCTGCCAAAATATTTACTTTGTCAGGTTTCCCTCAGCATATTACGATGCAATTTTCTGCTCGTTGAACCGTAAAAAGGTGATACGCCACGGGAAACATCCCGTTTATCTCCACAGAATATTTTTATGCATACAATGCAAAGTATTGGTATTCGATTTATGTTATTTAAATCTATTCCGTTCATTACATTTGCTGAATACGTATTTTCTTAAGATTTGTCGAATACCTAGTCAATTTGACAATGACTCGAATTTATTTTTAAATTCGATTATTTACTTAAGAAAAATGCATTGAGATTTCAATCTTCAGGAATTAACAGCACCAGCATACCTAAATGACCACGCGATGTTTATTAGAGGCCTCGACGTTTTTCCGAAGCCTCTCCATTGCCTCCATACTTCATCACGGAATTTTTCGATTAGTCCCGTTGACATGCCTACGGCGACGTTGAGTGGTGAACAAAAAAGCTGGGCCGTTGTTATCATGACGAGTGGACGGGTGCTTTGTACTTGCTCGAGATACTTGAAATACCGATAATCCGTATTTTTTATTACTGTGTTTATCGAATTAGCTGGCGTATATTGTTATGCAAATAAATAAAAAATGCTCTTACAGACAGATTAGTTTTCTACGTAAATGTATGAATTGAATAATAAGAAAATATTTTATTTCAAAAGATCAAGTATAATACAAAGTATAGAAATATCAAATCAATATACTTGAATTGTAAAAAACTTTGTGTTTCTAACATAACACAATGTATTACAGAGCTGAGATAACTTTTATTTTTATAAAGAGCTTAAATTGTTCAATAATCTGCTACAGCATTACCTCAATAATATAACGTAGAATGTCGAAAACGTATAACTAGCTGATTTTGCTACTCGATCTTTTAAGCGTATTATGAACTTATACGCCACCAAGCGTGTTCAAGATTTCTGAGCGTTTGTTACGTGCAAGTAGATTGAAATTCAAATTATAATTCATATTACGTAAAATAATAATAATAAGCATAATAATAAAATTCGCTTAGATTCTGTAATGCATAGATTTTCAAAGTACATCATCTGTCACGAACGGTTCCCACAATAATTACTGTCTTCTAAAATACAATTCTGCACTTTCTTTCTTACTCTCTTCCGCGACCCTCTTCTCGAAGCGAGACATCCCTAGTCCACGTGTATGCGACCGGATAAAAGTTGGCGAAAATCCCCGCACGTCTGGCGCCTCCAATTAATCCCCGGTGGTAAGGAACACGTACATATACGTACGCCGTCCAGGAGTTGAAAAGGCGAACGAGCGAGCGTGTGCGACAAATCCTCAAAGCGTTGGTTGCGCTCAAAGAGACCCTTTGACTTCGTACGTGCGCGCGTTATTACGCGCGTCAGTGCGTTCCGTTGTTAGACTGCGTGAATGTGTTTTTTTATTCTTTGGAATGCCGGTATCACTGGGTTGAGGTTTCGGTTATGCTATATGCTAGATGTTGGAAATCGGGGTTGTTTGGTTTTATTCGAGGAGGTGTGGCGGAGGATCGTTGGGTCTGCGATGTTATATCGATTGGAGATGAACTGTTTTGAGAAACTATTTTTGAAGAGATATAGTCTTTCTATAGATTTGTAATAGAATTATTCGTTCTTCATTAAGTTACGAGTATTTCTGAATTCACTCGCAAAATACATTTTCTCATGTGTATAAGGTAAAATCAATATCTTCGTTGCAATTATGGTATTATTATGTGAAGTATAATACTTTAGTAAATTTACTTATCTGATAATTTCGGTACGTGAGCGAATATCGCAAAGTATAAAATATTTCTCCCCAATATGAAATACAGTGCACGAGTAATTTGGGTGTAAATTTTGAAATTGCTTCATGAATATAGCCTGCAAGGCGAAACATGTGTATGAATACTTATGAACCATAGAATTTATATACCTTGTGAGAAGAATTAGTGGATATTATGTAGCAATTAGTAACCTTAGCCGAAATAGTATTTAGTATACATTTGAATGAAAATTTCAATAATTAGAACGAAATTCACCAGTTTTGTAAATGGAATTTTACCCTACACAGAAGTTTATTCAAAGGTGCTCAAAACTTTAATTATTATACAACTCTTCTTTTCTTTCAATATACATATTATTATACTCACATAAATAAATTTAATTATAAACAAATTGGTTGATTATTTTGATAGTTCAAAAAAACATGTAATCTTCTTGTCGTAAATAAAAATTTCGCTATAGCATATCATACATACAATAATCATATATTATTATGTCAAGTATATACGTGCAAATAATTTATACCTGTGTTTTTATACCTTTTTCTTTTAATAATAAAGAATGTCTGTTTATCAAAGTTACTTATATCAATTAAATGTTGGGACAGACAATATGTTTAATATGACTTGTGAATTGGTCAAAATAAATTAATTAGAGTAGTTGTAAGTTTGTTCTAACAGGGGAGTAGTATATGGGCTTCTCCTGTCTCATCGTGTGACTAATCCTCCCTGGGAGTCTTGGTACCTTTACCTCCAAGAAGCTAATAAGCTTGTGTTTTTGCCTTAAAGTTCTTATTTAGTGTTCGTAACAATGCCATTAAAGGCCTTACCAAAAGTCTTTCGAAAATATATGTTATGTCTGTTGTTTTGAAAGTTCGTTTCTTTCGTTTATATCACATCATCATATTGGAATGTATGGGGAATATAACAAGAAAAGTGGTATAAAATATTGTTAATACATATTTTTTATTTTTTTTTTATTTAGTAAAATAATTATTAAATTCAGAGAGTTCAATTAATACTTATAAAAATGAAAAATTTATTTGAAATATAACACTTTTTAATTCTGTATAATAGAAGTTAGAAATTGCGAACTTGTATTCTACAATAAAAAGTTGGACTGCGTGCAAAAAAGTTATAAAACGAAACGAGCGTGGGCTAAAATAATCACTGAAAACAATATTCAATATTGGAAAATTGTTTCGAACTTTTGCAGCTATTATATTGCGATAAAGTATTAATTATTTCAATCGGAGTTTTCTAAAATTATGCAAGGGGATTTTTTAATTAAAAGCATTCAGAAAAATAAAGTCTAATGTAAAAATGTTATTAGCTATAAATATTTAAATATTTGTCCAATACTTTTTCATACTGTTGAAGGCAAATGAAACGCATGATCATTTCCTTAAGTATTTCACTTCAACGTGCGTTACCCTAAATTCGTAAGCCCATTCACTCGTTTCTCTTTAAAGATAAATGATTGCTTTCAGCCGAGCTTCAATGATGCAATTCAACCTTAGATTCGTAAATACCTAAAATAAACGTGACACACTTCGCCTGCTCATTTCAACAAAAACATACTCAAAACCATTTCTAAAATTTATTCTACGATCCAATGACTTCTACTTTACTTCCTAACTATACTCAATATTTTTCGCCCAAAACCATTAAACATTATTTAAAAATACAACGTAATTCTTATCCTCTTCTACAGGTACAAACTGAAAGCACAACAGACAAAAAGAAACAAAAAATACAAGAACTTGCTACGGAAATTTTTACAGCTCGCATATATATACACACAGAGAAACAACGAATCTCTGCGGCTTGGTACAAAACGAGAGGCGCGCAAAGTCGTAAACAAACGAGCGGCCGAACGAAACGGCCGCGGCGCGTCGGCGCGCAGGTGTCGTAACCCTTAGTTACAGTTACAAGCCTGTAAATTCCGCGATTCGCCGCCACCGAAATCGCTGTAGTCGGTAAACCACAGGCGCGCAGGTTGATGTTTCGCGAACGGTTGCATTGTATATACCTATACCTGCGTGTTATGTGTACAACGTCGAGTCGAAAGTGTTTCGACCTCGGTCGCGCGAATCAGGAATTGGCTATTGAATCTGATACGGATCAAAATTTCTGACATTGTTTTATTGGTCCGGTTTGGATTGAATTATTATTCGTATATAGGAGTTTCTGTTTAGACTTGAGATTGATGAATATGATGGATAATTGTGGATTGAATTTTTATGTTTTTGATCTTAATCTATGCAGTACAATTTAGGAAACACTTTTTTAATCGGTGTAATATTTTATCCGTGTATTCGAAGTGTTAACTGGTTTTGAATGCGAAAAAGTAAGGTCTAAGAAGGGCATATTTAAGAGTACTTTGTTTACTTAATTTTTAGTAAATTTTAATTTTTCGTCAAGTTGTTACTTTTTTATACGCTCTCAAAGTTTTTGTTTTATGGCAGCTTTTATGATCTTTAAAGGAATTATTACTGGGGTCAATACACCACTGAATGACCAAATAAGGATTTGTCCGATTATTTATTTATTTATTTAACTCCAGAGATACATATTCTTACATATAAATATACAAGTTTATGCACATTGGCCGACT